>OZ030008.1:109891969-109986969 GCA_964023405.1 Apodemus agrarius | reverse complement strand
CTTTCAGGAAAATCAATGCAGCTGGAGATAATCATATGAAGGGAATTAAGTCAGTCCCAAAAAGGTAAATACCCTATTTCATTTATTTTATAAACATACATAAACTACCAGCACCCTATACAACAAATATATATACACTCAAAAAATTAAAACAAAAAATACATTGTGTCTGGATATAAATTTAGAATGTAAGAAAGAAACTTAGTTCTTTACTCCAGAATACAGCATTGCTACTCTGCAAGGCAGCTCTTAGCAGTCTTGCCTCCTCTACTCGGACCTTCAACCGAGTCCTCTCACAACCATGACTGACTGGATGTGACAGAGGTGATAGTAAAGTTAGAGCTCAGATTTGGGTCCCTCTCTGTCTTTTCTCTCTTGATTACTGACTCTGAAAGTCAATGAGCCTGTGAGAAACACCTAATGAAGGGCTGAAATTTGCTAAACAATGTACAAGATTCAAAGCAGATTTGAAAAAAAAATTACCAAAAGGTGACTAAAACTGTACCAGATGTCTTCACTGTATTTAGGTTCAGGACCTACTTTGAAAGTGGCAAAACAACCAGCTCTGGAATGATTTATGACTGCAGCAAGGAAAATAAATCCACACATAAGCATAGATTTACAAGATATGGCCTAATAAAAAACAAAACAAAACAAAGATCTTCAGGAAACAAGCAAACAAATATAAAAACAGAATGAAGTCAGGAGAAGACAAAAATAAATGTAAGTAAGTCAGATACTGGATGCCAACAGGCATAAACTCTGCAATGACTTTATCTGCTATGACTGTAGATTCAGTTAGTTAGGCCTTTAGATGACTGCAGCCCAAGCCAACAGGCTTAACTAATTTATACAAGAACAAAGGACTCTGAAACAGTCACTCAACTAAGCTGCTCCTAACATTTCTTGTCCTTCAGGAACTGTAAGGGACTTATTAAGCTATGAAATTCTGGGACAGTTTGCTTCATAACTATAGATAATTCATGCACACCTTTAAATTGTGATGATAGGAAAACACCAAATAACTAACACTAGCTTCCAACATGGTTCTTACAGCAGCTACCTAAGCAGTGAAAAGCTATTGAGCATTGTCTTTTTCAAGGGAAAGGAGATAAGGAGAAAAGTTAAACATAACTTATTAATAGCAAATCCAAAATAGTCCTCTCTTACTTAGAAGGAACATGCCCCCCCAAAATTCCACCATTCTCCTCCCCAGTGAATACCTGAAACACAGAGGGACTAATCCTTTACACCATTACCTTGTTAATATTGTGACACTTTAATACAGTTCCTCATGTTGTAGAGTAGAAATTAGAGTTAACTAAAAGACTGTGATATCTTGGCCAATCAGTCTGATAACCAAGAGGGCCACTAAGTGACTGACGGGTCACATACTATAGCATAGATACACTGATCAAAGGGATGGCTGGCATTCTTGACAGGGCAGTGTGATATAAATGCCATCACATTACTCAGACCAGCAAATTTAAGTTGCGGCTCTTTTACTTCTAGAATATTCCATTTAGTAATTTCAGATTGTGGTTGGCCACAGACAACTGAAACCATAGAAAGCAAAGTCATAGATAAGAGTAAGTAACAACTGTACTCTGAGAAAGAGTTAGAAGAAAAAAAAAAGTACAGAGAGGAAATGAAACAGGAAAGGGATTGCAGAGATGGTAAATATGGGAAACCAGATATTTTTCTTAAATGAGTAGATACTTTTTTTGGGGGGAGGGTGGGTTTTTTTTGTTTTTGTTTTTGTTTTGTTTTTGTTTTTTTGTTTTGTTTTGGTTTGGTTTGGTTTTTTTCGAGACAGGGTTTCTCTGTGTAGCCCTGGCTGTCCTGGAACTCACTTTGTAGACCAGGCTGGCCTCGAACTCAGAAATCCACCTGCCTCTGCCTCCCAAGTGCTGGGATTACAGGCGTGCGCCACTACCGCCTGGCTAGAGTAGATACTTTTTAAATAGTATATATAATTTTTTTAAATGTAACTATAAGAATTGGGATATATTCTCCTCAAACCAAAACTGCCCCCATTTCTGGACAGTAAATCCTTTCAGTTTTTATCAGAACTACTCCTGAGAGAAATCAGCTCCAAACAATAGTCCTAGTGTCAGCTTCCCAGGCTGTGAAAGGCCTTGTGCTTAACACCGCTTCCTTGCTGGTCTCTATTCACACACAAGCTCTTACTATTTTGGCCCAAGTTAAATGAAATTATTTTGTATTTTATAATAGAATTTAGAAACATAATTACAGTAATTCGAGGATCCATGCTCTACTTATCCCATCTAAGGCTTTCCTCTCCTAATAGTTAAATGAAATTTATGAAAAAACAGAGACATGGTTTTGAAAATGTTTGTGTGTGTATAATAGGGTTGAGAATAATAGCACATTCTCCGTTCTCACCTAATTCCAGCCTTAGAAATCATTCGAACAAAATAAAAATAAAAATTTAATCTCCTTTTCTGGTAAAAATTGAGTTGTAGCTATAAAAACTCAAACTTCAGAATAGTCACAAAGAGGCCAGCAGGATAAATTTTCAAGTATAAAGTCTACAATTCAGCAAAAATGATAAGAAAAATAACTAAAGAAAAGGAAGAGATAAAAAAATAAATTATTCAGAAATGCTTTGTTTATACACAGCAGTACTTTTATGACAAAGAAGGAGAAAAGAGATTCTGCCCCATGAGAAAGATGCAGTTGCCTAACTTCACTGGCTGGGAAAAAATAAAATATCACACAAAAATCTAGATAAGAAGGAAAATTCCAGTCAATCTAGAACACAGATAAAGACATTCCATTAATCCCAAATAAGTCTCTCACAAATAAATGGCACTAAATCAACTTACGATAAATCTTTCTTACTACAAACTGTTTTTAAAAGTACATTATCGAGGCCAGCCTGGTCTACAGAGTGAGTTCCAGGACAGCCAGGGCTATACAGAGAAACCCTGTCTCAAATAACAAAAAACAAAACAAAACAACAACAAAAAGTGCATTATATTTTAAAACTAAACCTAACTCCTATCAGGAAAGTACACTAAACTTAAAACTAGAAAATCAAAAGGAGACCTCCATACTGGATCATAAGATAAAATCTAACCCTTAATATAAGCTAACTCTACTACTGTTATCTGACTGAAAATAAAGAAAAGAGACATAACAGGAACAAAGAAAATAGAAGGTGCATATGTTAACACCACCAAAACAAAAACAAAAACAAAAACAAAAACAAAAACAAAAAAAACAAAAAACAAAACAAAAAAACACTTAACTAAAGAAAGAGCACTTATCTTTTTAATTCTATTACCACAGATTAGTTGTATAAAATAGTGGGTGGGTTTCATAACTTTTCCTTACATATGGCCATACTGTACTTTAAGAAGATCTATTAAAATGGTTTTTAAAGGTACGGCTCCTTTCTAATAAATCAGCCACTAGCAGCATCTGGGGTTAAAGAGACTTCAACCAACACCTCATCCCTATACAAAAATCAATTAAAAATACATTACCAACTTAAGTGTAACATGTTTCTTTTAAAAGGCTTAGAGGGAAAGACATAGAAGGAAACTTTGGGGCACATAACTAAGCAAGAGGTTCTTAAATTTGTCAAGTAAAACAAGATCCATAAAAAATGACAAAAAGCATCTCATCAAAAAAAATTAAAACTGTGCTATGGGACCCTTGAGATGGCCCAGTGGGGAAAGACACTTGTCATCAAGCCTAAGGACTTGAACACAGTCCTCAGGACCACACATGGTAAGGAGAGAAGCAAGTCCTTCAAGTTGTCCTCTGACCTCTACACCTGGGTGTCTTTGTAGAGAGAAAGGAGGATGGTAGAGAGAGAGAGAGAGAGAGAGAGAGAGAGAGAGAGAGAGAGAAGGAAGGGAAAAGACGGGAAGGAGGGAGAGAAGGAGGAAGGGAGAGAGGGGGAGGAAGGGAGAGAGGGAGAGGGAGGGAGGGAGGGAGGGAGGGAGGGAGGGAGAGAATAGTAGGCTGGCTGGCCGAACTTATTTCAAAAGGCTGTGTTTACCAGTCTTCTAAGTAAACTCAGGAACTATCTAGCACTATGAAGCATGAAATTTGTATGTAGTGGTCTGAATAAGAATGATCTCCTTAAGTTCATATATTTAAATACTTGGTCCCCAGTTGGTAGAACTGTTTGGAAGTGATTAGGAGGTGTGGTCTTGTTGGAGATATGTCAGTGGAGGGAGCACTGAGGTTTCAAAAAGCCCACTCATTTCCACTGTGCTGTCTCTCTGCCCCATGGTTGTTTGCTCTCAGCCACTACCATGTTCCCCCTACCCTGATCACCATGGACTCTAACCTTGGGAACCATGAGCACCAAATTAAGTTCTTTCTAAGTTACCTTGGTCATATTGTTTTGTCAACGCAATAGAAAAGTAAGATTTAAGTATTCTTTTGGGTTTTTGTTTTGTTTTGTTTTGTTTTGTTTTGTTTTGTTTTGTTTTGTTTCGAGACAAGGTTTCTCTGTGTAGCCCTGGCTGTCCTGGAACTTACTCTGTAGACCAGACTGGCCTCGAACTCAGAAATCCACCTGCCTCTGCCTCCCAAGTGCTGGGATTACAGGTGTGTACCACCACACCTGGCAGATTTAAGTATTCTTAACAGCTTCCAATTAAAGTAGGACTATAAGAAAAGAAACAGGAACATGACCACCTTTCTCAATTCCCTTGCTTAAATTTCTTCCCCAGAGTCCCACTGTAGGAGAAAATAATTTTTAAAAAAAAATCTTAATTTAAAAAAAAACAAAAACAAACAAACAAACACCATGGAGGAACTCCTCTGGGAATATCAACTTTTATAGTAATTAATTTCTGAAACTACAGAGAATAAAAGGTCTAAAAAAAAAAAAAAGGAAGTGAAGGATAGATAGATGGATGGGTGGGTGGAAGGAAGGGAGGACGGGAGAGAGGGAGGGAGGGAGAGAGGAGGGAACAAGATATTTCCTATCCTTTCACGTTGAAGCAGTGAGAGGCCAGTGATTGGAGGGGAGAGGGGAGGAGGAGCTAAGGGACATGAGGGGCAGAGAGAGAAAGAGAGAGAGGGAGAGGTCCGAATGAGCGGAGTAGGGAGAGACGTGGATATCCAAATGGCTTCAAATGTATTGTTTTGGAAAGGTTAGAAATATTGGGATAAGATTTTACCATTGTTAATTGGCATTATGTATTTGGGAGTCTTATATTCATAAATATTATTTATTTAACTAAATTAAGAGTCTGTTTAAGTTTTTTTTTTTTTTTTTTTTTTTTTTTTTTTTTGGTTTTTCGAGACAGGGTTTCTCTGTGTAGCCCTGGCTGTCCTGGGCTCACTCTGTAGTCCAGGCTGGCCTCGAACTCAGAAATCCGCCTGCCTCTGCCTCCCAAGTGCTGGGATTAAAGGCGTGCGCCACCACCGCCCGGCGAGTCTGTTTTAAGTTTAAGAGTCATGCTTTGCCAGATACTTGGAAGGAGTGGTGCAGAGGCCTGGTGAGGTCGTACTCTTTCTTAATTATTACCCACTACAGGAAGAAGGAACAAAGGAAGGAAGGAGGGAGGGAGGGAGGGAGGGAGGGAGGAAGGAAGGAAGAAAGGAAGGAAGGAAGAAAGGAAGGAAAAAAGAAAGAAAAAGAAAGAAAGAAAGAAAGAAAGAAAGAAAGAAAGAAAGACGGACGGAAGGAAGGAAGGAAAAAGAGAAAGAAAGAAAGAAAGAAAGAAAGAAGGAAGGAAGGAAGGAAGGAAGGAAGGAAGAAAGAAAAGAGACAAAGAATATATAAGACTGCTTATAAATAATACACTAAGCTGGAAGTATAACTAAGTGGAAGAGTGCATGCCCACTGGGTTAAATCACCACAATCACACACACACACACACACACACACACTCTTAAAAGGAGTTCACTTTAAAATGAACCAACTAGATGTGAATGCAGTTCCATTCAGTAAATAGTAAACGATTTACCTAGCATGCATAAGGCCTTAAGTTGAGCTTAAGCTTCACATAAAATTAAAGGGGGAGGAGGGAACACTCACATACATGCACACACTCACACATAAACATGATGTATATGTATGACGCAGTTCTCTAATCCAGCCACTCAGAAAACTGAAGTAGAAAAATCAAAAGTTCCAGGCTTTGTCCAAGCTACAGGGTGACTTCAAGGCAAGCCTGATTCACTGAGCAAGACCCTGTCTCAAAATAAAAACTAAAAAAGGGTACTTAGCACTAGGGGGTTGGGGGGGTAAAAAAAAAAAAAAATCAACCTTATGCTAGGAATATACCCTAGCAGTAGAGCATTTGTTCAACAAGTATAAGGTCTTGGGGTTGATCCTCAAGCAATACTAAAAAAGCAGTATTTAAATTTCAAAAAGAATTGGAAAAAAATGACTATCTTACTGAACCTTTATGTTCTAGAAAACAATAATGGAATCTAAAGTTCATCCATACTATATAATAATGTGAAGATGACTAAATTCTCAAGGCATCTTATATAAAGTATTGCTATTCTATCACAAAGGGTAATTTTGGAATAGCTATGACTAGATTATGAGTCCTCTGTCTTGATCTTTAATCTCTTTAGTATAAGCATCTTCAAGATAGTTGTCACATTTTCGACATTTTGAACATATCAGACAAATTTCTAAGTGGTCTAATAAATATAAAAATATGAAGAATAAAGTAATAACATTTTGTTTCTTCTGCTTCCACTACTTGGAAGTAAATCCTAGTCTAGCCCTCAGAAATATTCCAAAGAAAAGAAGTCCAACTAAGCTTAAGCAACAGCTCACACTCCAAATAAAATGTCATGCTCTGGTGGGATCTTACTTGCCACAATATTCACTTTCACACCTGTATTTTGTTGCATGCTGATTGTCAATGAGTGAAAAGGCCATCTATTCTTTGTTACATAACTTGACCTGTGCTTCCCAAAGTGAAAAGCTCACTGAACTAGGAGCTGCAACAGTAGAGACTGGGGTAACGAATGAGAAAAAGGCAAAGGGAGAGATGATTCTGCATCGTATCAAACAACAAAGCACCAACTAGTGACACACAGCAGGCCAGGACACAATATAAAAGAAAATGTCTTAGTCAGGGTTTCTATTCCTGCAAGAACATCATGACAAGAAGCAAGTTGGGAAGAAAGGGCTTATTCAGCTTCCACTTCCACATTGCTGTTCATCACCAAAGGAAGTCGGGACTGGAACTCATGAGATCAGGAAGCAGAGGCTGATGCAGAGGCCATGGAGGGATGTTATTTACTGGTTTGCTGCCTCTGGCTTGCTCAGTCTGCTTTCTTATAGAACCTAAGACTACCAGCCCAGGGATGGCACCACCCACAATCCCTCCCCCCTTGATCACTAATTGAGAAAATGCCCCATAGCTGGATCTCATGGAGGCATTTCCTCAAGGGAGGCTCCTTTCTCTGTGACAACTCCAGCCTGTGTCAAGTTGATACACAAAACTAGCCAGTACAGAAAACAATAAAGTTTTATTTAATTAAAAAAAAAAAAAAAACCACCATGGAGGAAGCCCATGGTTAACTCCTCAAAGATCAACTTTTTATAGTAATTAAGTTCTGAAATTATAAAAAACAAAATATCTATAAAGTTTTAGTAAGGAAACACTTGCCAGGTGGTGGTGGCACAAACCTTTGTTCCCAATGCTTGGAAGGCAGAGGCATGAGGATCTCTAAGTCGGAGGCCAGCCTTGCCTCTGAGTGAATTCCAGAACAGCCAGGGTTACACAGAGAAACCTTGTCTCAAAAATTAAAAAAACAAAAAACAAAAACAAAGACGAAACGAAGATGTAGAAGAGAAGGAAGGAGAAAGGAAAGGAAAAATGAAGTAAGGATGGAAGGAGGCAAGAAGGAGGTAGGAAAGAAAGAGACAAAGAATACATAAGCCTGCTTATAAATGATACAAAAGACTGCAGCGGTGACTAAGTTGGAAGAGTGCTTGTCTAGCATGCAATGGGCACTGGGTTAAATCACCACATACACACACTCTCAAATGCTTAATGGGCAGGGAAGATGACTCATTGGGCCAAGGCTCTAACCATAGATCATGACAGCACAAATTCAATCCCTAGGACCCACAGAGTAGAAGAAAACAACAACCACCCATAAGTCATTTGACCCAACACACACATACACACACATATGACTATTCTAGTTTCCTTTGTATAGCTGATAAAACACTAACCAAAAGCAACTGAAGACAGGACTGTTTTACTTAGTTTATACTTATACTTATCACAATCCATTATTGAGGGAAGTCAGGGCAGGAACTCAAACAAGAACTCAAACAAGGTAGAAACCATGAAGGAACGGTTAACTGGCTTGCTCCTAGCCTAACACCTAGCAGCCTTCGATACAATCCAGAAACACCAGCCTAAGGAAGACACCCCAACAGTTGGCTGGGTCCTTTTAATCAATTAGCAATCAAGATAATTCCCCAGGCCAATCAATCTAGACAATCCTTCAAGTGAGACTTCTCAGATGACTCTAGGCTACCTCAAATTGATACTTAAGTACACTAACTTTAAAAAATGTTTCAGGCGCATTTTCTCTCCAGTGACTGTCCAAGGCAGGTACAGCCAAGAGTGCAGGGAGCACAGGAGTGGCAGAGCAGCTGGGACAAGATCCTTCCAGGCTCCATCTGCACCCAGGAGTAGGACTAAGTCACAGGCCTCTGTGCCAGGGGAGAGCTGGTCTCCCAGGGGTGCTGGCACAGGCTTGCAGGCCCACAGGAGGGACAAGCCCCTGCCAGAGACAGCAGGACAAACCAACACCAGATAGCCAGATGGCAAAAGGCAAATGATGGCACCATGTGAATGAGGTTCTCCAACAACAGCACGTCCTGGATACCCCAACATACAGGAAAACCAAGATTTGGATTTAAAATCACAGCTCATGATGCTGATAAAGGACATCAAAAACGACATAAATAACTCCCTTAAAGAATTGCAGGAAAATACAAACAATCAAGTGAAGGAATTGAACAAAACCATCCAGGATCTTAAAATGGAAGTAGAAACAACAAGGAAATCACAAGGGGGAAACAACTCTGGAGATAGAAAACCTAGGAAAGAAGTCAAGAGTCAGAGATTCAACAGAATACAAGAGATAAAAGAGAAAATCTCAGATGCAGAAGATACCTTAGAAAACAATCACACAACAGTCAAAGAAAATGCAAAATGCAAAAAGCTCCTAAGCCAAAAACATTCAGGAAATCCAGGACACAATTAGAAGACCAAACCTAAGGATTATAGGTATAGAAGAGAGCAAAGACTTCCAGCTTAAAGGGGCAGTAAATATCTTCAACAAAATGATAGAAGAAAACTTCCCTAACCTAAAGAAAGAGATGCCCATGAACATACAAGAAGTCTACAGAACTCCAAATAGATTGGACCAGAAAAGAAATTCCTCCCGTCACATAATAATCAAACCACCAAATGTAATAAACAAAAAAAGAATATTAAAAGCAGTAAGGGAAAAAGGTTAAGTAACATATAACGGCAGACCTATCAGAATTACACCAGACTTCTGGTCAGAGAATATGAAAGCCAGAAGATCCTGAGCAGATGTCAAACAAACCCTAAGAGAACACAAATGCCAGCCCAGGCTACTATACCCAGCAAAACTCTCAATTACCATAGATGGAGAAAACAAGGTGTTCCATGACAAAAAAACACAATTTAGGGCAACAATTAGAATTAGCAGAGTTCTAATCATACATTTATAAATTACCTTTTATAATCTGAAAATCAACCTGCTATATCGAACTGGATATCAAGTTAGAATATTTTTCCTACTTTTATTAAAAAATGTTAAAGATTTATTTGTTTAATGTGAGTACACTGTAGCTGTCTTCAGACACACCAGAAGAAGGCATCAGATCCCATTACAGATGGTTGTGAGTTACCATGTGGTTGCTGGGATTTGAACTCAGGACCTCTGGAAGAGCAGTCAGTGCACTTAACAGCTGACCCGTCTCTCTCTAGCCCCTAAAATATTTCAATCAACTAAGTACCTCATACTTTTAATCTTATTGTTTCCCTGCTTTTTATGAAAAAATAGAAAGGAAGCAATGTAAAAGAGCTCAGCATTATAAAATCATTTCTACTTTGGAATTAAAAAAAAAAAAGGATTTCTTAAAAAGGGGGGGGGGGATAAAAAGGTTAAGAGAGAACTGGCAGCACAGCTCAGAGGCAGAGCCCTGGCCTAGCATGTGAGGAGGCTCAAGGCCAGCAACCAGAAAGCTAACTGCAATGTTAGCCACGAGTTCAACTTCAGGTCTCATAACTGAGCATGCACATAAATGCACTCTGCACATGCAAAACTGATTATGAGTTTGGGAGTTCAAATTTGGAAATATGTCCTGCACTAAAGATTAAACCAAAACCTGACCTAGCACTCTTGATACTTTTTCTATATCCTATTTCTTCCTGTCATATCCTATCAGTTTTAACTTTCAAAATATTTCTACGTTATCTGTTAACATCTGGTGTAACTGGGCAGTCCGATTTTCCTTTATCTTTCAATTTATTAAGCCAAGCATGGTGGTGCAAGCCTTTAATCCCAGCAATCAGGAAGCAGAAACAAGCAGATCTCTGTAGGCTTAAGGTCAGCCTGATGTACACAGTGAGTCTCAGGTCAACCACTGCCACACAGTGAAACCCAGTCTCAAAAATGAAATAAAACAAAAAATCCTTATACAGCAGCTTCCTCAGTATTTTACTTTTGTCTCCATAAAACAGAATATATGTGACCCTATTAATGTAATTTCTTCTTATTATTCTTCCACTATAGAAGCTTCCCATTTCATCTACTGTGAAATTCATACTCCAAAGCTATGATTTTCCATAAGCTCACCTCACAGCGTTTATCTTTCCATCACACATTACAAATATGCCTGTCATCTTTGCCCCTCAAATAAGCTATATACTCAATTTCTCAGTCGACACATTTTCTATTTTCTAATTGTAGATGCATAATCCTTCAACTCCTAGGCCTTGTTTTTAACAATGAAAAGTATATACTGATGTAAAAAAAAAAAAAAAAAAAAAGCAAACACTACAAGAAAACATATAGAATAAAAGAACTACTTAAAATCGTATCATTAAAAGGAATTACCACTAATATTTTTTAAGTGATCCTTTATATGGAACTTTGTAGGTATATGTGCCACTATATGCTCCATATAGTCTTCACAAACTTCACCTTTTTCCATACTTGTTCTTCACACTTAATGCTCAACTCAGATGCCACTTCCTAAACAGAGGCCTTCTGGGGCCCTTGTAAAGAAACCTATTTTCTATCACATCACTTGATTTCCTTCATTGCACATATTTCTCTCTAAATTAAGTGTATGCCTTTGTTAACTTATCTCTATTTGTTATCTGCCTAATCACTGAGGAATTCAAGTTACATGGAGCAGAATCTTAGCTTTACTTTTCACATCACTATGGTCTGGACCACTACCTTAATACATAGCAGATGCCTAATACTTAATAAATAAAGAGATGATGGCTTTGGTAACCTTGGGTGTGTGTGGTACTAGGAGCCAAAACCAAAGCCTCACATATACTAGCAAATGTTCTACTAATATGCTATAGCCCCTATACCTTTCATATTTTCTATTTTTGAGGCAGGTGCTCAGTAGTTTGCATAGCCTAAATCAACTCCCCTATAGTCCAGACAGGTGATCTGGACTATAGGGGAGTGATCCTATTTTGTGATCCTTCTGCCTCAGTTTTCCAAGTAGCTGAGATTATAGGCCTGACTTCAGCTAACATTGATAAGCTACAAAATCCTAAATTTTTATCTGCTATTGAATTTTCTCTAAACCTCACATTCACACTTAGCCATCCATTTGACAGCTCCAATAGGAAAATACAGTGGCTCACCAAGCCTCCTCCTGTTCATGTTACTCACTATGTTGATGAATGATAATGCCCTCAACCACATATCCCAAACTATAAACCTGAATTTTACCCTTGAAGTGATTCCTCCTCTTCACCCCATATCCAATTACCAAGTCTCTCAATGCTACTTCCTAAATCTCCAATCCATCAATTTCACTCAATCCATCTGCTCCTCTCCCACCCACCAAATACAAAGCATTCATCATTTCCATTCTCAACTACAATATCCTTCCAGCTTCCTACTCCAGATCCACTCTTACTTCCTTCTAATTTATTAGAAGCTTCACTCTCAGTGCTATAACATGATGGTTAATCTTGTCAATTTGGCTAGATTCAGAATCACTTAGGAGACAGACATCTGGACATGAGTAAGAGGCTTAAATAAACGTGGACATACCCATACTCTGGACTGGGTCCCAGACTTAATAAAAAGGTAAACACAAGCGTAGCCACAGCATCCACCTTATTCTGTATCCCAACTGCAAATGCAACATGACAACAAACCTAGAGCCACAGCTACCACTTTTCCTGCCGCCATGTCATACCACACATAATCCAATCTGCAAGTCTCAAATTCAGACATCAATTCTTCAGAAGTCTGTAGTAAACAATTCCACTGATATCCTTCCTCTCAGTGCAGCCTTTGGTTATATAATCAATCACACAGTAATCTAGACAACTGTTGTGAAGGACTGTGCAGCTATAATCAAAGTTATTGATTTTAAGGTGGGAGATTATCATAGATTAACCAGGTAAATCAGAGAATCAGAAGTTGACCAACAGCCTAGGTCTATATAGTTCCTCCCTCCAGAGATTTTAACTAGGACGCTGTCTCATCCCTGGAGACTCCAGCCTATGAGATTCTAAGCAAACACCCAGTTAAGCTGCCTGAATTTCAAACTTCAGAGCTCTGATATAATGAATGAATATTGCTTTAAGCTGCTTAACTTGAAATCAATTGAAAACTTACAACCAAGATTCTTTCTAGACCCCCCACACAAAGCCTGAGTAGGGGTCCCTATTCTCATAGCATTTTGCATTTCTGTGATAACATTAATCATATTTATTACTTTATATATAGCCTAAGATCTATCTATAGCTAATGATTTTTCAATTTTGTTTACCATACACAATTATAACCCAATGTCTACACAACTGTTATCCACATAAAGGTTTGCTAATTAAATAAAAAAACTGTTCCCAAAATTTTCAGTTGAGATATACCTCCTATAAAATACCAGATTAAGAAGTACTTAAAGTAGAAATTGTTGATTATAACAATAACTAAAGAGAGCAGTTAGAGTGAAAGATACATATTTAGAGTCACTTGGACACTTATTATTTCAGTTTTGCAAACCTTTGCCACTCATTAGCTCCCCCTACTCCATACCCAATCCCTACAGGAATCATGGCCATCTATTAGAAAACTATCCGTTACTAGTAACAATGGTGATATCCCTCGGGTATACCTTTTAGTTATAAAGTAGAAATTATTCTACAACTTAAAAAAATAATAATTATCAAACTGCAAAAATAATCCAAATTTATTCAACCTGAGACATTAATATTTTATAATAAAAAATTATCTGGTCAGAAAGAAAAAGATCAACAAAAAGAATACTTACATCAAAGGAAAAGCAAAAAATGGGAGTGTCATGACAAGTCTTGCTGTAAATTCATCAGGAAGATACCACAAGTACACAATTAAACATGTAAACAGATAAAGAATTGAAGAATAGATAATTAATCTTCCAACCCATAATTTTTGCAATCTCTGATTTTTTTCTCTAAATTCTTCCAATGCTTGAATTTCCTGTTAAGAGAAAAGTATCCCATATTGTGAAATCTCAAAAATTATTTAAAAATTAAAATTGAAAGAATTAACACGACAGAAAGATTGTATAAGATTCCTAAAATTCAATGTAATACAATGCTCTATCATTTTAAAGCAAACATGGAATAGTAAACTAAAAATTAAGTTAAAAACTAAATAAGTCTACAATTACTTTTTAAACTGAAATATTAAATACTATATTTTTTTAAGATTTATTTTATATACATATGAGTACACCAAAAGAGGGCATCAAATCCCATTACAGATAGTTGTGAGCCACCAAGTGGTTGCTAGGAACTGAACTCAGGACCTCTGGAAGAGTAGTCAGTGCTCTTAACCACTGAGCCATCTCTCCGGCCCCTAAATACTATTTTTAATCTATCAAATTGACAAAAACTGGAGAAATGAAATTGGCATCAGCAAATATTTATGGAGTCACATACGACCTTCAAAAATCTGGCAAAAAAAGGAATAAAAATAGTAGGGCCGAGGCCAAGGATGGCAGCACACACCTTTAATCCTTTACATACACCTTTAACCCTGGCCCACAGGCAGAGGCAGGCAGATTTCTCCAAGTCTGAGGCTAGCCTGGTATCAGACCGTTCTAGGCCAGAAGACAGAATATATTGAGACTATCTCAAAAAAAAAAAAAAAATCAAAATAGTGATTGAAATTACATCATTTCACAGTCTATTCACTATTCTGATATCCTGAGGGGAAAAAATTATAAATAAGAAAAAAATTTAAAGCTATAGAATTGTTGCACAGCAGTCTGCAATCTTTATTAAGCTATCTGTTACACTGATTTACACCATGCTAGTTCTAACTGCATTCTAACACATTCTATTACTATTTGATACAGGCTTCTTAAGTCACTAAAAGACTTCAGTTTTTTGTTTTTTTTTTTTCTTTTTGTTGGTTTGTTTTTTTTGTTTTTGTTTTTTTTTTTGAGATCATAGTTCTCAGTACTCCTCTGTATCAGTGGTTGTCAACCTGTGGGTCACAACCCCTTTGACGGTCATATATCAAACATTCTATCTATCAGATATAGTGTATATATTATCTACACTATAATTCATAATAGTAGCAAAACTGCAGTTATGAAGTAGCAACAAAAAAAATGTTGATACTGCTGGGCTCTTGGGGTCCCACTTGAGTTCTAATAATAAAGACAGAGAGACATCTGTATGCTGTTTGTGGGAAGTCCCTCAGCTAGTCCATCAGACTTCATCCAGCTCCTCTCCACCTGGCTCTCCATTCAAGCTCCCTGCTCTCCCCCATTCAGCCTGTCTCCAGCTGCCAGTTCATTATGAAAAGAAGCCTCTCTCTTTACTCACTGAGTCTGAACCAATCGGCAACAGGACAACACCAGATCCATCTCTCTGTTTGCCCCTTTGGCACTAAGGACAAGGTGACCTCGTCCATGGCAGTTTGCCATTTCTTTTTGGGCAGGTAAGGGAGCAACAAACATTTACTTATTCTGCTAGCCTGGCACCAGAGGCACAACTGTTACCAACTGAGAATACAGACACAGCTTCATAGCCAGCTGATTCAGTATGTGTGGGCTATTCCAAGTTTTGTGGTTGGTGTCACCACACATGAGGAACTGTACTAAAGGGTCACAGAGCATTAGGAAGGTTGAGAAGCATTGTTCTATATCATCTTTAAGTTCCCATATCTCTTCTCCAATATAAAATTACTAAAGTAATATTTAATTAACATCTAAAATAAATTAAAATACTTTAGAGCCAAAGAACATACCTTATCTATATTTTCTAGAACTTCTACTGTTGAAGGTTTTGCCTGTTTTAGAAACAGAAATAAGACCTGGTATTAAAAGTTGTTACTACAAACATTTTGATAAAAACACATTTATGTAGTCATTAAAGAACATTGTAATTCTCAACTAGGTTTCTCAATGTTACCAAGCTATATGTTTACCTGTTCATAACTATAATTGAAAAATTATAATTACCAAACTTTGTAAGATTCTTTAAAAAAAAAAAAAAAAAAAAAAGCCAGGTGGTGGTGGCGTACACCTTTAATCCCAGCACTTGGTAGGCAGAGGCAGGCAGATTTCTGAGTTCGAGGCCTGGTCTACAGAGTGAGTTCCAGGACAGTCAGGGCTAGACAGAGAAACCCTGTCTAGAAAAACAAACAAACAAAAAGACAAAAATCAAAAAACAAACAAAAAAAAATAACTTTTTCCTGAAATTTTGACTTTGATAGCTCTTTCACCATTCTTAACCTCAACAGAATAGATTTTTATAGAGAGAAACATATTTTCACCCAAAGGGATTCATACACCAAAAGATTCACGAACTAAAGATAGTCTAATTCAGTAATGCTGGGTCTTTGCTAGCAGCACACCAACTGATTCCAGCATTAAAGCCCCCACAGGGCTCTGGAGGTTTAAAAAAAAAAAATTGACTACCTTCACTGTGATTCCTAAAATTCTGGAGGGGATTTTTTTGTTTGTTTGTTTGTTTGTTTGTTTGTTTGTTTTAAATCATTATAGATATGTGCCTGCATGTATCTATATAGCATGTGCATCCCTGGTGCCAAAGAGGCCAGAAGAGGGCATTGATCTCCTGAAAGTATAGACAGTTATGAGTTATAGACAGTTGTGAGCCACCAACTAGGTGCTGGAAATTGAGCAAGGGTCCTCCAGAAGAACAATCGGTGCTCTATCCTCTGAGCCATCTCTCCAGCCCTAAGTAGACAGCTTTTGAAAAATGAAATTTTTAAAGAGCATATAAGAATACTTTATAATAGCAGAGATTATTTGCCAAAGGTATTTCTATATAAGCCAGAATTGTTCAAATGGCAACTGAGAAAATATTTATATCAATATTATATCCCTAGAAGAGCAGATAATATAAGACTGAATCATCCAAAATTGCCATTTTTATATGTCAAAGCAGAATATCAGCAACTTCATATAATTTCAACCAAATAAGAAAACAAAGAAAAATGATAAATTAATTTGATTCTTAGTCTGTCACATTTTTTTTGTTGTTGTTGTTTTTGTTTTATTTTGTTCTTTGAGATAGGATTTCTCTGTGTAGCAGCCCTAGCTGTCCTGGAACTCACTTTGTAGACCAGGCTGGCCTCATAGTCACAGAGATTCACCTGCCTGGCTCTCAAGTGCTGGGACTAAAGGCATGAGCCCCCATGCCCAGATGTGTCAAAGATTTTTAAAGAGATGTCACTTCATTCATCTGTGGAATGAAAAAAGGAGATCCCATAGAAGTAGAAAGTAAAAAAATGTAAGGAAACTGGAGGTAGAGAATTGAAAGCTTTGGGGTCAAGGGATACAAAATACATAGAATAAGTTCTACAGATGGTACAGAACTGTGACTACAGCTTATAATGAAAACTATACTGTTCATGAGTTTGTTTCATTTTAAAGTATGCATATCCATGTGTTTCTGTGTAGTCACATGAGTTCAGGTACCGTGGGAAGCTAGAAGTACAGACCCATGAAGCTGGGTTTCAGGGCGGTTGTGAATGACCTGATCTGGGCACTGAGAACTCAACTCCAGTCCTCTGCAACAACAGTACAGGGACTCTTTTTTTTGGGGAGGGGGGGAGGGGGAAGACGGGGGAATCAGAGGTACAAATGCTGAGACTAGTACCCCAATAAGCTTTATTTTTAATTTTTTCCTCAATACTAGGATGCTCCTCTTACTCTCAGCGTGGCACGAAGTCTGAAACATTGAAGGTAGCACTTCCCTGGTTTCTTCCTCTGGGAGAGCATCTTCTTGGCACAGGGCAGCAGCAATCGACTTTGAAAGAGGGGACTGGCTGACTCCCGTTAGAAAATATTCCAACCTGAAGCTCCTGGTTCAGGCTGGAAGTCCCAGGTTAGTGGAAGAGAAAGAGCCTGACTGGCCTTGACTGGCTAAGTCAAGAGCCCAGCGCTTCTGGAAGCTCTTATCTCCAAAAGAGATGGTATGTCCAAAAATTACAAGCAGCTGGGCATGAGTTCATACTTGTAGGAACAGAAATTAAGTATTAGTTTGGAGTCTAGTTCTCTGTGATCTGGAGAGTTTAAAGGATTGGGGCATACTCTGTGGTCCCCTCGATTCCCCACATGAAGCTCCCTACTTGTATCTGCAGTAAAATCAATTTTATCACTTTCGGAAAACAATAACTGGTGAGTGGTTCAGACTTGTAAATTCTCATAAAGTCATTTTGAAAGTAAACTAAGATTTTAAGTGAAAAATTTAAATATTCAGAAGATCTGGTTTGTCAGAACCTTTTTGGATTTTAGGATCGTGATGGAACCGACCACAGTCCCTGAACAGAGCACCACAAAAACCCTCAAAGTGTCAGCAGGCCTCTCCTTCCCTGACCCAGCCTAAGACCACCATGGTAAACTGATCCACAGGAGCTGTCTGTCAGCTCCGGATAAAAGGGCAGTACAGGTACTCTTGACCACTCCCATCTTTTTAGCCCTATATACTATATTCTTGAAAAAATGCTAACAGAGGGAATGTTTCTCATCACAAAAATATAATTATGTGAGTTAATGCATATGTTAATTAGCTATAGCTAAACAATGTAATGTATATACTTCAAAACATTATGTTGCATACAATAAATGTTATTTTATCTGTGGATTTTTTTTTAAAAGAGATAGAAAGTCAATATAACACAAATCTAAAACATGGATCTAACAAGTCAAAAGCTAAATTATATACCAAGTATTACTAGACTCTATTATTATGATAAGGAATAAGGAAATTAGTTTGGCTTAGACTATATTATCTCTTCTTACATTAGAAGAGTATTAATCAATATAATTTATATTTTATATCTCTAAATTTGAGATACTTTCTCTAAAGGTTTATCTAATAAAATCTGCATTTTTAATTTTGTTCAACCTATAACTCTTAAAGGCAATATTTAGTAAGGTATCAGTAAATTTATGTGACATGCTAATAAAAAAAAGCAAAGCAAAACAAAAATTCCTTTAATACCAGCAGAAACAGGACAAATTTCTATGAGTTTAAGGCTGCACAGTAAAACCCTGTCTCCAAAATACGTAAGTATGGTATAAAATTTTAATTTCAACTACTTTTAAAATAAACCTGGAACGTGAGCAGTTTGAGAAAACTACTTGTATAAAATTATATATATATACACACACACACACACACATATATATATATATATATAAATTACTCAACATATTAGCCATAAAATAAATAGAACTACCAAAATAATATCCAAAGAAGTAATTCTAATGGAGTTAAATGAAATTAAATATATCACATCAAACTCATTAAAAAGTATACTCTAAAGGATAACTTTGTGAAATCTTTATAATACTTTTGTTAGATTTTAAAAACTAGCAATTCAGAAAAATTTTTTCTTACCCTCCATCGAGAAAATAATCCACCCATCTTTTATTTGTAGAAACTTGGCACAATAATAAATATCATGAGTTGTCCAAAAGAAGTCACAGCTAGAAACAAAGTAAAATATTTTAAATTGTTAAGTTAAATACAGAGCACATTCTCTCTAAATTTTTTATGTTGCAATACTACATTAAAACACAGTAAATTATGTATTGGCCTCCACTTACATAAAACTTAAATCCATATAGTCACTGGTATATTCAAAGTGAGGACATATTTAAAAGTAAAAATAGTTAGAAATATTTTTTAATGACAAATCACTTTAGAAAGTTACACATACCTATAAATTTCCTGGTCTTTTTAATAGTTTCTCTATGTTGTTCTTGTTATAAAAAAATAAATAAATCATTCAAAAATCTGAGCCTTAATTTCTTTTTTTGTAAATTAAAGTATGCAATGTCAATAGTTTATCACAGGGCAGCCTTTTAGTGTAAACACCTTAGAGAAATTTAAAAAGAAAAAATTAGAGAACAAAAAAGCTAGAGATTTGTCCCATGGCATATAGAAATGCCCCACAGCACATAAGTCCCTCTGTCTTCAGACTTCTGTTTCTGAATACTGCTGTTCAACACCCAATTAAGCATGTGTTACTAAACTTCGAAGACCCCCAAGTTAGGTGAGTTTAAGTTCAGCTAGCTGTATATTCTCTTTATCTAACATTCTCGAATGTTAGACAAAGACTCAGAAATAGTAACATCATAAATCAATTTAACAAATAATAATTTTATAATTTCTTATTCTTTTAAGTTGAAATGGTAATATTAAACCCTCAAACTGATATGTTATCAGGCTGCAAGTATATGATTATAAGTGTGTGAAACTAATACACACATGCACACACACTTATTTTCATAAGTATATCTCCCATGTTTTAACCATAAATATAATCACAAAATAATTATCAGCACTCAGTAAGAACTGCAATACTATTTATATGTCAGAATTATCTCAAGGCATGCCTATTTTAAGAGTTTCTATTTTTAGAAAAGTAATGAATGCTTAATTACACTTTCATTTACAAAGTGATTCTTATGAGCAAAAATATGTCTAAAACACTCTGAAGCATACTAAATTTTATAAGTTACAATTAAGTTGCAAACTAAATATTAATCTAGGAATATTTTATATACATATTTTATACACACACACACACACACACACACACACATACACATACTCCTGCTCAGTATTCTAAAATGAAATTCTAAAATGTGATTATGAGGTAGGTATTCTGGAACTCTAACGAACAAAAGTATAAATTGAGTCAAGAGTAAAGTAAACGAATCTTAAAATCTTAAGGGTTTAAAAATAATCAAGAGCTGGGCGTGGTGGCGCACTCCTGTAATCCCAGCACTTGGGAGGCAGAGGCAGGCAGATTGAGGTCTACAGAGTGAGTTCCAGGACAGCCAGGGCTATACAGAGAAACCCTGTCTCTAAAAAACCAATAATAATAATAATAATAATGAAAGACAGAAGTAAAGAAATTTAGATGATCACTTAATTTGTATTTCTCTGTCATCATCTTACTATTTTGCAACTGGCTTGTGATATCTGACAGTGTTTCATGCACAACTAGATTACATATTTCCATTTCTAAAATAAGGGTATCTTTCCAAGTTTATAAACATCATACCTTGAGACCAAATTCTCTATTTTGGTTGGATTTTTTTGAGACAGGATTTTCCTATATAGTCTAGTCTACCCTCAACTATCTTTCTGCCTCAACCTCTGAGTACTGACTGGCATTACAAACTTGTACCATCATGCCCCATCTGGCTTAGACTGACTTTTTACTGTTGGAAATTAATAACATCAGTTACACACCTGGCAGCAGATCTCTAAGAAGCCCTAAAACAAATGGTTCCCAAGAATTTTATCATTTAGATACTGTTGCCCACCACTTATACAAATTAAGACCCTGAGGCTAAAGAAGTAATTTGCTAAGCACCAAAGATACTAGGTAGCAAAGCCAAACACATTATTTTAGTTTTGATTTTTTTCTAATGCAACATTCTGAATGCATGTTCATTCTGAACAGCATGAAATCAGAAATGGAGGATACTTATATAGCATGGGCTGGAATATACCTATATAGGCTAGAATTAGAATGTCTATGTATACACTATAGATAGCTGGGGATAGTGGTCAGAAGTGGAGCACTTGCCTAATCCCTGAGCTCAATTAGCATCATAAAACAGAAAAATAAAAACAAAGTTAAATAAAATATATGAAAGTACCTTGAACTTTCTCAAATAGTTGGTAAACAAAGCTACTAAAATGGAAAATAAGTTACAAACAAGAGACAATGTTTAAGGCAATGTATCAGGAAACCCAATCCCTTTATCTGACTAAATCTGAGGGCTTAAATTTGCAATACAGAGAAGCTAAATGGCTTGCTAAATTCCTAGGATCCCAGTTAGAACTTTCAGATCAACTAGCCTAAAATAGTCTTTACTGCATATTATTTTTAAATGAATATACGAAATATACTAATAATTCATAATAAATACCGATTTTATGTCAGTTATTTATTTGGAGAATGTTTTGCTGTTAAAAAAAACAAATTATAATTTAGCCCCCAGGCTCCCTGTAGCAAGAAGTTGTGCTTTTAAATTAACCCTCTGAAATATCAGTAATAGTCATTAAATCCATGCTTTCATATTCATAAGCATAGCAACAATCAACTCTTATTGCTTCAGAAATTTTTATACCAAATTCTAGTATTATTAAAGCTGAATTATGATAATACACATGATAGTATTTTTGACAGATGTGAAGCACAGGACGATTAGCTATTGTCTACAGTATTAAGTTCATTTCTCTATCACAGCCACTGCTTCTGTCCTTGCCTTCTTAACTCCCATTCTGACTGACCATCACTTACTGTAAAACAAGGAGCAAAAAAATTAAACATCCCCGTTTCTCAATTTCCTCATTTGCAAAAGACAGATAGTTAGAATCCTCTTAGATGTTGAAAGGCTTAACTATGTCCTAAACGACTTACCCTAGTGCCTGATAATAACAGTCATTACTCATAATAAATTGTTTTTCTTGCTGTTGCTATTGTCATTTTCTAATGCATCTCTACTTCTTGCCCAGTAACTAGCATTT
This sequence comes from Apodemus agrarius, assembly GCA_964023405.1. Lineage (NCBI taxonomy): Eukaryota > Metazoa > Chordata > Mammalia > Rodentia > Muridae > Apodemus > Apodemus agrarius. Next base: position 109,964,674 of record OZ030008.1, on the reverse strand, counting down.
CTTTCTGGAGCATAAATCACTCCCTTCCCTTTAAATGGACCCCAAGCAGCTTGTCTCCAACACGTGCAGTCTCTTTCCAACTCTGACATCACAACGGGACGTAGCATGTATGCCCTTACAGGCTGAGTGCACCTAAATGTGTTTTTTAGATTTATTCTTATATGTATGAGTTTTCTGCTTGCATGTATATGTGCACCATGTGTGTGCCTTGTGCACAGGAAGTCGGAAGTGAGTGTTAAGATACCAGAGAACTAGAATTCCAGATGGTTGTGACCCACCATGGGTCATTGAGTGTTCCCAACCTCTTCAGTCCTCTACCATACTGTATGTTTTCTACTGTTATCCACACTCAGATTTAAGTGTTTTTCTTGAATTCTCAACTCATTTCAAATCACATTAAAACAATGGGATAAGGATCCAAAATATGGCTCAGCCATTTACTAGTTTTATGATCTTAAGCTTAGAGAGTTCTTAAACTCTCTGGGCCTTAGCTAATAAAGCAGTTAAAATATTTACATTCCTTGGAATTGTATAAATTAACTGAAATTATTTGTCACTTGGCACAGTGTTTAGCACATAGTATTTAGCTAATTTTAGCCATTACTATTGCTATTACCAAAAACAACGCGTAATATCTAAATGAAGCATGTGCCTAACTTTTCATTAAATGAGCACATATTTTAATTATTTCATAATTTAAAATCTTTAAGTATAAAATAAGTTTGTGTTTTTACTGAAAATATTTTTCTTATTTACCCTAGCATGGAAATAAAGAAGAATATTTTTCAGGCACTTCCCATTATAATAAACTTGTAAGCCTTCATAGAAAACAACAAAAGAAATGGAGGTTTGTGTTTTTTAAACTTAGATTCCAAACTTAAACATAAACTAGTCACCTTTAACAGCACCTCCACATTATAGTACACAATTTGGGTTTAAATATGATTTGTTCGAAATCGCTTTCAAATGTCCAAATAGGCAACTCTGAAATATCTTACACCAGGTTTATTACCCAAAAATAAATAAATAAATAAATGATAAGCATACTTCTAAACGCACTTTTAATATGAGATGACCACCATAAAATAAATAAATAAATACAAAAACAAAAAATAAAAGAGACTGACAGGGAGATTTCTATATGAACTCATATCTTTGTTAGAGTCACCTGTCCATGCATTCGTCCAGCATATAAACACTATAAACATTTATTAACACTATTATTATGGTGACCCCAATAGATGTCAAGGAACTTTTAAAAATTCTTTTAAATGAACCACTCTTGTTTAAGAAAATGTATTCTTTGTTCCCCTAGGAAGGCACTATGGAGACCTTTGGGGACTTGGTCCTGCTTGCCAGCTTGAACTTATGCCTGTAACTAAATTTACTCACATCCATCACACCTCTAGACAATGTTGTCAACGCTAAGACCGAGGCCACAGAGATGGAAAACAATAGGCTCTAGACACCACAAACCAGAAGCCAAAAAGAAAGAACAGAACACGCGAAACTCATAGTCACAGGTGTTGCTTAAAACTGCACGCAAAAAATAAATTCACCAATCCGAACTCTCCGTCCGCAAACACATCATCAAAGAATTAAGCCTACTTAAGTCCCTTGGAGTTGCTTTTCCCGGGTCGCTCCTGACACCACGCATCTTCGTCCTACCCCTCCACCCCTCAGACTGGCCGCTGTCCCTCCAACAAGTAAGGGCAATGGTTGTGGAGCTGCTCCTCTAAGTCGCTCACAATCCACGCCCACACGCGGACAGGGCAGCATGACACTGACAGTTTTCAGACCTTCCGGTCGTGCCAGCTCAGGTGGACGCGGAGGTGATCGGAGCACTCGGGGTGGGTATTTCAGCTAGGGACGTGCTTTCTGGGACCTTCAGACACTTCTCAACACAGGTGGGCCCAAGGGCTCCGGCTCTAAACAGCCACTGCGCGGAATCCCTGAGAACATACCCGGGGAGAACACCGGCCTTGGGGTGGGCAGAGCAGGGTCTCGCGCACACCGAAGCTGCTCGGGCCGCTGTGCAGAGCGATCCACGAGAGAAGGCGGCGGCAGCGTAAGGAGGGCAGCAGCCCCGCCACACGTCCCCAGCCGCCGCCAAGCTCTAGGCCACTTGGCATGGGCGGAGGCACCCGAGCCAGCGCACGGAGGAACCCGGCGACTGGTTCCCGCAGTCCGGAGCGCCTCCGTCTATGCGGCCCTCCCTTCACCGTCCTACCTGAGGAAAGCGGGCGCCGCTCGGCCCCGGCGTCCACTCGGGGAAGCCTGGGTCGCCACCGCGTAGAGCCTCTGGAGCAGGCAGCAGCACCTACAGATAGAGCCCTGGGCCTGGCCAATGCCTTCCCATCAAACCCCGCGCTCCCGCCGCCAGCCAATGGGCGCTGCAGCCGGCGCGCGCCGCTCCCCCCATCACGTGATCCAGCCGGCCCAGCCGTTGGTGCCTCAGAGCGGCGGGTGTAGCCCGAGGATTTAGGCTGTGTATCCTCCGCTGCTAGCGTTAGCTGTCGGTCCTCCGGGCACAACAGGGTAGGGTCCTTCCGACCGACTCTTACTAGTAGTGGACTGTTATTCTTCCTCTGCCTCCTTTTCTCCTAAACAACTCCCACGCCCCATTCTCGCCAGGAAAAGAAACTGATCCTGATTGCCCCAGCCCTTCTAAGCGAGGGGGGGGGGGGGACAAAAGGGAGGGGCGTTGAAGGTGGAGACCGCTGTGTCTGGAAAAGAGCGGGTACCTGAGATCCCAGATCAGCTGTCATCCAGCAGGCAGCAAAAAAGGTTTTACAGTGCATAGCTCAGAAGAGGCCAATACCAGCCAAGCGAAAACATACATACATGCATTCATACATACATCATACATCATACATACATCGCCTGGGTATACCCCATGGGGACTTTAGGCTGGCTTCAGTTGCTCTTGGACGTCAAAAAGGGTCCTTTCTTGACTAGGCGCTTACCTCACCAGCATGAGAACTTTAAACGCTAAGGATGGTCTTTTCAAGCTACAAAGACTATGCTTTCCATCTTCACACTCTTAACCTCATGAACAATCACCAAACGCTCTAAATAACTGGGCCCGCGTGAAATCCTAGTGCTGGATTCCCCTAAGATTTGAAAACTACCTAAAGAATGTTTGCCAGTCAACTGCAAGTATCAATAGCAAATAACACTTGAATGAGGAGGAGGGGAAGGAGAGCTCCGTGGGCATAGCAAAAAGGGAAACTTCAAGAAAGGCTTTCATGTTCTAGCCTGTATTCAATCATTTCTATGGGTTTTTCTACTTTAGTTAACGAAGAAAATGTTTGATTTTCAAAGCACAATAGGTATAATATGCTATGTTTACACTGACGACACCGGCAGAGAATACATAGACATAATATCTAGTTTGTAAAATCCCTAAATTCTAAAATCTTCCCATACAGCTTTGTAAACTTAAAAGGAGAGAGCTGAACTTTAGTGTTGCCTCACCAATGTGGAAGAAAAGAAACAGACATTTCAACAGTTTTTATTTGGAAAATTAACCATTTTATTCCCCAGCCTTGGTAGTTTCTAAGAACATAAAACGTGTGCTGCTGCACAGCTGCCTCTTGTCTAAGATCTTTCCTGGAGGACAGAAGGTCATTTTTGACTCTTGCTAATACTTTGTTCTAGGGTTTTTCATTGAGCTATCAAGGTCTGTCATAAAGGGAGTTTAAAAATAAGACAGAAAGACCAAAAAGAGCTAGCTGGAGGCAAAGATTCTTAAAAAAAATCTAATCCTGAGAGAAAATTTTCTAGGGAAATTACATTAGAAAAAAAAATGTAGTCTAGCGAAGTTTGAAAGGGAAACAAAGTCTAAATCATCTCTTAAATCTCTCAAAGTATTTTTTCAAATGAGGAAATGTAAAGTAGAAAAATATGTATACTATTAAAGATAGCTATACATTTTGTCTTATAAGTGGAGAGGTACAACCTCCACTGAGGATATGGCTAAGTAGTAGTACACTTATCTAGTATACTAGGCCCAGGATTCAATCCTCAGTGCCATGAAAGAAATGAAGGAGTGAAAAGAAAGTTTGTCAAGGGACAATGCAGGAAAGACAAACACAACTAAACATGGGATTTATTGCTAAGACTACAGGATGATTTTGAGCATTTTTGAACAAGGCCTTTTGTTAAGTACTAAGAAAGCATACAATAGCTATAATAAAGCGTCCAACAGGAGTGGGAAGAAAACGCCAAGTTAAATAAGTGTTATATGTCCACGGAGTTCGAAAGCATCGCAGCAGCCAGGGATGCTGCAAAGCCAGTGAAGTGGCCGTTCTAACAAGCCCAGATGTCAAGAATGGTTCCCTACTGCTGTGATCATAAAAAGAGGAAGCCGCGTGAGAATATGTTCTATGGGAGTGTGGGGGAAGGGAGTGCCTCAGCGGGCCGCACTGAGGGTATAGTATACGAGAGAGTTTATTTAGGACATGGGGAGGGGAATTAAAGAGGGTATAGTAGAGGCAGAGAAAGGCAGAGAGGGAGAGAGTAGAGAAGCAGAGGCCTGGCCATGATCACGTGGAGAAGGGACAGAAAGGAGGGGGGAAGGGAGGAGAGCCCAAGAGGGCAAGAGAGAAGATAAGAAAGTTAAGAGGAGCAAGAGAGGAGGAAGCAAGCAGCTCCTTATAGTGGGCAAGGACTACCTGGCTGTTGCCAGATAACTGTGGGGTGGAGCTTAGACAGACTCCTAACACCTACTAAGCCTAAACTGTAACAGGACTGCATCTAAAGAGTAAAATCCAGAGACTACTCTAAGCCTAAACTGTAACAGGACTGCATCTATAGAAGTGAAATCCAGAGAATACTTTGAGAGAAGAAACAAACTGTTCAAGCTGATAGAATTTTAAGTGGTCTAATTTAGGAAGGGGGATTCAATTTTCTTAGGTGTTATGAAAACTTACAGGAGGGGAATTTATCAAACTAGCTGAGGTGTTAGAGTAAGCTTTCTTAAGGAAGTCAAACTCAAATTAGATCCAAAAGATAAGAAACACAACCGTGGAGAGAGACAAGGAATGTCCTATGTAAAGGCCTTTTGTTAGAAGCAGGCATTGCAAGCCTGAGAGACTAAAAGGAGGCCATTGTGACTGGACATGGAGACAGCGACACAACGTGAAACTGGGCACCACGCTAAAAGATCGGTTTGAGCCTTGTTTTTAAAAAACAAAACGTAATCCTTTTCTGGAGAAAACGGGAGTTTGATAAGATCAGAGCAAAATCATTCCGGCTACAGTGTGGGAGCACAAGCATGGCCAACATTGGACCAATTAGAATCACAAATGATGGGTGGAGTTATAGTTTAGTTGAAATGAGATGAAGGAAATGGGACTAAGTAGGGCAAAAGGAACAAATTGGGAAGTAAAGTGGCAGACTCAGATCAAGGTTTAAGGAAAGAGAAATTAAAAATAACGAGATTTCTGGTGGGCCAGCTGCTAATGCCACATTGAGATATAAGGAGCACTGGAAAGAGCTAGGGTTAGAGGGAAATGGTGATTTTGACTTGAAAAAAGAGTTTAGGATGTTTTTATGACTGCAAAAGGAAGTGTAAACACTTGGATTTATGGGTCTGAAGCACCAAAACGTCTGAGCTAGACAAAAATGTGTTACTTTATAATCTGCCCTTTTCTGCAGGGCAGGCACTTTCAAATTCTAAGTCAGATATTTTATCTTTACATTTAGATCAGAAAATTAAAAGTGGAAGTCACCATAGCAATGTCCAGGTTTCCCCTGGAATCACCAGGGGCCCCTGTTAAAAATCCAAATTCTCACACTTCCTTTAGAAATGCTTATCTGACAAGGAGCCTGAAACTTGGATTTTTAATAAGTAGCGCTGTTGATTCCTTTTATTACTAAGTTTGTTCACGCAGTGGTCCCCTGGTGCCAGAGACTAACTGCATGGGAGGTTAGGTATTTCACCCAGGTGCTTTCTAAAAGACAGAAAACTGGTGCAAGATGCATTCCCAGCAGATGGCCAACAGATAAGAAGCTCTGAGGCGCCTTTTCAAGATTCCTTGCCTCGTACTGTCCTGTCAGGGCTCTTCCTTCCTTCCTTCCTTCCTTCCTTCCTTCCTTCCTTCCTTCCTTCCTTTCTTCCTTTCTTTTTTTTCTTTTTTTTTTCTTCTTTCACCCTACAGGTCCTTTCTGTATCTATTACTTGGCTTCATGGTTTGTGTTTTTTTAATGGGATTCCTGATTATGCCAACGAGTGGGTCTCTGTGTCTATATCTTCTTCTTGTGACTTTTCTTGGGTCTTTTCCTGCTGGTTTTTGGTTTGGTTTGGTTTTGGTTTTGTCCTACTCCAATGTATTTGTTTTGTTTTATCTTATATATTACTTTATTACCCCTTAGATGCTTGTTTTTAATGATTTGTTTTTATTTGATGTGTGTTTTGTCTACATGTATATGTGTGAGGGTGTTAAATCCCTTGGAACTAGAGTCATGGACAGTTGTGAGCTGCCATGTCGGTGCTGGGAAATGAACCTGAGTCCCCTGGAAGAGCCGCCAATGCTTTTAACCACTGAGTCATCTCTTCAGGCCCCGCCAGTTTGTATTCTAGTGAGAGACAAAAGGAGAGAGGTGGCTCCAGATAAGATGAGAAGTAGGGAGATTCTGGGAGGGAGGAAAATTGTAATCAATAGATAATGTACAGAAAATCTATTTTTCCATAAACGAGAACCCAGTTGTTGAGGTTCTGGGAATGTGGTTTGCTGGCCATTCACTTGCCAAGTATGTACTGGGCCCGAGGCTGCACTCATCATATGATAAAATAAGTAAATATAGACAAGTAAAACATAATTAGGAAGTGACAGCCATTTCTCTTTTTTGGATTCTTTTGCTTTTGTGTTTTTTCTTGATTTGTTTTGCATTGTTGAAGATACTAAGCCTCGAACATGATAATATTCAATCTATCTCTGAGTTATATTACCAAGTCCTATACATTTTCACCATAGAACTGAAGAAACTTTTTGGTTTTTTTTTTAAATGGCTATTCTGTTTTTGTCAGTATTTTCCTATGTGTTTTTAACAGATTGCATGATTTTCCTCATTATGTTAATGTAATGGACTATTTAGGGGTTTTTTGAGGAATGAAGCAGATTTGCACTGTGAGAATAAATCTCATTGGCTTAGCTATGTGCTTTTTTGAACATAGTTGATATAATTTCGTAATAATTTGTTTGGAATTTACAAATTTAAATTCATAAAGAATGTTGATCTTTGGGCTGAAGAGATGGCTCAGTGATTAAGAGCACTGACTGCTCTTCTGAAGGTTCTGAGTTCAAATCCCAGTACATGGTGGCTCACAACCATCTGTAATGAGATCTGATGCCCTCTTCCGGGGTGTCTGAAGACAGCTACAGTTACATATAAAAATAAATCTTTAAAACAATGTTGATCTTTATCCTTTCCTTTGTAATAATAATGCCTTCCTCTAGCCTGAGCACTAGACTGCTAAGTGTTCCTGACCTCACGGAAATACCAAACATTATCTCTGCTTGTATATTTTATAACACAATATAAACAACTGGTATAATGTTTACTTAGTGGGTGGTGTTTGTGCTATGAAAGCTCTACTCTTTAGAAGAACTTAAAAATATTTTTTAAAATTTATTAAAAAATGCAGATTCTTGCACCCTACAGACAATAACCACTAGAAATTAGGAAAGCAAGGGGAAAAGATTAGTCAGGAAGATGGTGTTTTGTCAACAGGCATGTCTGTGTGAAGGAGTCAGATCCCCTAGAAGTGGAATTACCCACTGTTGTGTGTAGGCTTAGATTTTTTTTCAAAACCAACTTTAGGGTTCTTAAACACTTCAACCTCTCTTCTAACCCACTGTGGTGAGATGGGGAGAAAAGAAGGTTAAGAGGAAAAGTAGTTTCTTGGGGCAATCCCACTCTTGGTTGTCTGGATACCAGCAGTACAGTTCAGCAGCAAACAAACATCAAACATGAATCAATGTGGGCAGCAGGACTCAGCAGAAACAGCAAGGCTTTGCCCAGTCAGCACAAGTCAGCACAGCAGCCAGAATCAGCTGGAATACCACAAAAAGATCATTGGCAAAATTCTCTCTAGAAGTGAATACCAAACAAGACCAGCAAAGCCCTCTCAAGTGTCTGTTTTCAGAAAAAAACATCATATGCCTTCTCACAAGGCAGCTTCTCAAGCTGTTAAACCAGAAATTTCCACGTCAGTTGTGAGCCACATTGTGTGGTGCTTGGAATTGAACCAGAGTCTTCTGGAAGAGCAGCCAGTGTTCTAAACCGTTGGGACATCTCTCCAGCCCACCTAGACATATTTTTCTTTGTAGTTTCATTGCCTAATAACTCAGTCTTAAATGATATGATTAATTTCTGGTTTTTAGTTTTATGTCAAGGTAAGCAAAATAAGTTTGTTTAGCATGTCTTGGAAGTCTTGCTGAACCTGTGCTGACGACTCTAGCTGATTGACTTCCACTGCTGATTACTGTATTCCATGAATGTACCATAGCATCTTATACTGTTAATGAGCATATAACCTACTTCTTGATTTAGACTGTTATCAGCAATTCTGTTGTAAAGGATTATTTGTGTTCAGACACTTAAACATGCCCTATAACGGGGCTTTTTAAACTTTTTCTTATTGTAATCTCTCTGTACTTTAATGTGACTTTGAGTACATAGGTATGTAGAATAGGTATACAAATCACTTACTGATAGTAAGTCATAAAGAAATTTCATTTTAAAATATGTGCTAAGCAATTATTAAAAGACAATTTACAGACTAAATGAGATAAATATATTGTGTTTATTTTTAACTCTTGGCTAAGATTTTATACTATGGGATGTGGGATATTCTCAACATTTTTCAGTTGATTAGAATTTTTATAATTACAATCAGCACTATGATAAATACTTATTAGAAAGTGACAGAAGTGTATTTAGGCACTTCCCAATATTGTTTGAAATTTTGTCCTAATTCCAAGACAAGATTTATTTAATAGTTTTTATGAGGCTTAAGCCAACAGCTCAAGCAATAATTTTGAAAATCAAGCATTATAACATAATTCGATCGAAAAGCAACATTAATTTAATACAGGCTGGGCAATGATGGTATGGAAATATTATAAAAGCCATTGCTTTGTGTAAAATATAGCTTACTCTCTGGGTTTTGGTTTTGTGTAAATGCAATCAAGATAAGTTTGTTTCCAAAAGACCAGAAAATGATATGTGTAGAGAAAAAGTACAACTCATAACACAGTGGCCTGGCCTCAGCAACACTTAACAGTTTCAGATATTTCAGTCTTCACCCATCCAATGAGTATATTACACCAGCCAAAGAAATGTTCTCTCCTGCATTTCTTTGTAATGAAAGGGCAATCAACTGCATACAAAGGTTTCCTCACTATTCAGTGTTTTCCGATTTGTACAGTGTGTTGATATATTTCTGAATGGTTTGTGTTAGTGCATTACACACTAATTCCTTGATTTATTTATGAGGAAATAAATTGTTGCTTATATGTTATCAGTGTTTTTTCCACTTACTGTATCATCTCTTCAATCTAATAATACCTTGATGGGAAAAAATTTGTGTGTGTGTGTGTGTGTGTGTGTGTGTGTGTACTGTTGTTTGAGAGAGTTTCACTGTGTAGCCCTGGCTGTTCTGGAACTTGCTCTGTAGACCAAACTAGCCTCAATCTGCCTACCTCTGCCTCCCGAGTGCTGGGTGGGATTAAAGGTGTGTACCTCCAATGCCCAACTGGGAAAAAGTTCTTAATGAAGTCAATGTATCAGTCTTTTCCTTTATGATTTTGTAATGCCTGTTTCCTATTTCAGAAATCTCTTCTTGTCCTTCTACATTAAGAGTTGTTATTATTATTATTATTAATTATCATATTTTGTTCTGGAATTTTTTTGTTATCTGAAATATTTTATTTTTTTAATTTTTATTTTCTATATTCTATGTTTACATTCCAAAGGCTTTCCCCTTTCCCAGTTCTCCCCCTCCCTATGTCCCATAGTTCCTCTCCCCCCAACTATTCCCCAATCATTCCCCCTCCCCCCACGGTTTCTCTACAAAACTGGATCCAATCTTTCCAGGCCCAGGGTCCTCTCCTTTCTTCTTGGGAATCATTTGACTTGCTAATTGTGCCTTGAGTATTTAGGGCTTCTGGGCTCATTAATATCCACTTATCAGTGATTGCATTTCATGTGTATTCTTTTGTGATTGGGTTAGCTCACTCAGGATGATATTTTCCAGGTCTAACCATTTACCTACAAATTGCATGAATTCATTATTTTTAATTGCTGAGTAGTATTCCATTGTATAAATATACCACATTTTCTGTATCCATTCCTCCTTTGAGGGATATTTGGGCTCCTTCCAATTTCTGGCTATTATAAACAAGGCTGATATAAACATAGTGGAGCATGTGTCTTTATTGTATGCAGGGGAATCCTCTGGGTATATACCCAGGAGTGGTATGCCAGGGTCCTCTGGAAGGGACATGCCCAATTTTCTGAGGAACCGCCACACTGATTTCCAGAGCGGTTTTACCATTTTGCAATCCCACCAACAGTGGAGGAGTGTTCCTCTTTCTCCACATCCTCGCCAGCATTTGTTGTCTCTTGAGTTTTAATCTTAGCCATTCTGACTGGTGTGAGGTGGAATCTCAGGGTTGTTTTGATTTGCATTTCTCTGATGACTAATGATGTTGAACATCTCTTAAGGTGTTTCTCAGCCATCCGAATTTCTTCTGGTGAAAAGTCTTTGTTTAGCTCTGTACCCCATTTTTTGATAGGGTTATTTGGTTCTTTGGGGTCTAACTTCTTGAGTTCTTTGAATATATTGGATATTAGCCCTCTGTCGGATGTGGGGTTGGTAAAGATCTTTTCCCAATTTGTTGGTTGTCGTTTTGTCCTTCTGACAGTGTCCTTTGCCTTGCAGAAACTTTGTAATTTTATGAGGTCCCATTTGTCAATTCTTGATCTTAGTGCATAAGCTATTGGTATTCTGTTCAGGAACTTTCCCCCTGTGCCTATGTCCTCCAGGGTCTTCCCAAGTTTCTTTTCTAATAGTTTCAGTGTGTCTGGTTTTATGTGGAGGTCCTTGATCCACTTGGAGTTGATCTTAGTGCAAGGAGATAAGAGTGGGTCAATTTGCATTCTTCTGCATGTTGACTTCCAGTTGAGCCAGCACCATTTGTTGAAAAGACTATCTTTTTTCCACTGGATGGTTGTGGCTCCTTTATCAAAGATCAAGTGACCATAAGTCTGTGGGTTAATTTCTGGGTCTTCAATCCTATTCCATTGATCCACTTGCCTGTTGCTGTACCAATACCATGCAGTTTTTAACACAATTGCTCTGTAGTACTGTTTAAGGTCAGGGATATTGATTTCCCCAGAAGTCCTTTTATTGTTGAGAATAGTTTTAGCTATCCTGGGTTTTTTGTTGCTCCAGATGAATTTGAGAATTGCTCTTTCTAGATCTATAAAGAATTGAGTTGGGATTTTGATGGGGATCGCATTGAATCTGTATATTGCTTTTGGTAAGATGGCCATTTTTACTATATTGATCCTGCCAATCCAGGAGCAAGAAATATTTTTCCATCTTCTGAGGTCTTCTTCGATTTCTTTCTTCAAGGACTTGAAGTTCCTGTCATACAGATCTTTCGCTTGTTTGGTTAGAGTTACGCCAAGGTACTTTATGTTGTTTGTGTCTATTGTGAAGGGTGTTATTTCCCTAACTTCTTTCTCAGCCTGCTTGTCCTTTGAGTACAAGAAGGCTACTGATTTGCTTGAGTTAATTTTATAACCAGCCACTTTGCTGAAGTTGTTTATCAGCTGTAGAAGTTCTCTGGTGGAGTTTGTTGGGTCACTTAAGTAAACTATCATATCATCTGCAAATAATGATAGTTTGACTTCTTCCTTTCCAATTTGTATCCCTTTGACTTCCTTATGTTGTCTAATTGCTCTCGCTAGAACTTCAAGTACTATATTGAAAAGATATGGAGAGAGAGAGGGCAGCCTTGTCTAGTCCCTGATTTTAGTGGGATTGCTTCAAGTTTCTCTCCATTTATTTTGATGTTGGCTACTGGTTTGCTGTAGATTGCCTTTACTATGTTTAGGTATGGGCCTTGAATTCCTGCTCTTTCCAAGACTTTTAGCATGAAAGGATGCTGAATTTTGTCAAATGCTTTTTCAGCATCTAATGAGATGACCATGTGGTTTTTTTCTTTGTTTGTTTATGTAGTGGATTACATTGATGGGTTTCTGTATGTTGAACCATCCCTGCATCCCTGGGATAAAGCCTACTTGATCATGGTGAATGATCGTTTTGATGTGCTCTTGGATTCGGTTGGCAAGAATTTTATTTAGTATTTTTGCATCGATATTCATAAGAGAAATTGGCCTGTAGTTCTCTTTCTTTGTTGGATCTTTTTGTGGTTTAGGTATTAGCGTAATTGTGGCTTCAAAGAATGAGTTGGGCAGTATCCCTTCTGTCTCTATTTTGTGGAATAGTTTGAAAAGTATTGGTGTTAAGTCTTCTTTGAAGGTCTGGTAGAATTCTGCACTAAAACCATCTGGTCCCGTACTTTTCTTGGTTGGGAGGCTTTCTATAACCCCTTCTATTTCTTTAGGGGTTATGGGACTATTTAGCTGATCTATTTGATGCTGATTTAATTTTGGTATTTGGTATCTGTCTAGGAAATTGTCCATTTCCTCTAGATTCTCCGGTTGTTTTGAGTATAGACCTTTGTAGTAGGATCTGATGATCTTTTGAATTTCCTCAGTTTCTGTTGTTATGTCTCCCTTTTCATTTCTAATTTTGTTAATTTGGATACTGTCTCTGTGTCCTTTGGTTAGTCTGGCTAGGGGTTTATCTATCTTGTTGATTTTCTCAAAGAACCAGCTCCTGGTCTTGTTGATTCTTTGTATGGTTCTCTTTGTTTCTATTTGATTGATTTCAGCCCTGAGTTTGATGATTTCTTGTCTTCTACTCCTGGGTGAATTAACTTGTTTTTCTTCCAGGGCTTTAAGGTGTGCCGTTAAGCTGCTAGTGTATGCTCTCTCCAGTTTCTTTTTGGATGCACTTAGATCTATGAGTTTTCCTCTTAGCACTGCTTTCATTGTGTCCCATAGATTTGGGTAGGTTGTACCTTCATTTTCATTGAATTCTAAAAAGTCTTAGATTTCTTTTTTTATTTCTTCCTTGACCAAGGTGTCATTGAGTAGAGTATTGTTCAGTTTCCATGTGGGCTTTCTGTTGTTTTTGTTGCTATTGAAGACCACTCTTACTCCATGGTGATCTGATAGGAGGCATGGGATTAGCTCGATCTTCTTGTATTTGTTGACATCTGTCTTGTGACCAATTATATGGTCTATTTTGGAGAAGGTACCATGTGGTGCTGAGAAAAAGGTATATTCTTTAGCTTTAGGATGAAATGTTCTATATATATCTGTTAAATCCAATTGGTCCAGAGTTTCAATTAGTTTCACTGTGTCCCTGTTTATTTTCTGCTTTCCTGATCGGTCCATTGAGGAGAGTGGAGTGTTGAAGTCACCCACAATTATTGTGTTAGGTGTAATGTGTGCTTTAAGCTTTAGTAAGGTTTCTTTTACGAATGAGGGTGCCCTTGCATTTGGAGCATAGATGTTCAGTATTGAGAGCTCTTCTTGGTGGATTTTCCCTTTGGCCAGCAAGAAGTGACCTTCTGAGTCTCTTTTGATGATTTTAGGTTGGAAGTCAATTTTATCTGATATTAGAATGGCTACTCCAGCTTGTTTCCTGAGACCATTTGCTTGTAAAATTGTCTTCCAGCCTTTTACTCTAAGGCAGTGTGTCTTTAACACTGAGATGTGTTTCCTGAATGCAGCAAAATGTAGGGTCCTGTTTCTGTATCCAGTCTGTTAATCTATGTCTTTTTATTGGGGAATTGAGTCCATTGATGTTAAGAGATATTAAGGAATAGTAATTATTACCTCCAGACATTTTTGAAATTATATTTATTTATTTTAATTTTTATATTCGAGAGGTTACCTTCTTTTGGGTTTGATGAGAGGAGGTTTCTATCTTGCTTCTTCCCGGGTGTAGTTTCCGTCCTAGTCTTGGTGTTTTCCCCCTATTATCCTTTGTAGGGCTGGATTTGTGGAAAAATATCGTGCAAATTTGGTTTTGTCATGGAATACCTTGATGTCTCCATCTATGGCGATTGAGAGCTTTGCTGGGTAAAGTAGTTTTGGCTGAAGTTTGTGTTCTCTTAGAGTTTACATTATATCTGCCCAGGATCTTCTAGCTTTCATGGTCTCAGGTGAGAAGTCTGGTGTTATTCTGATAGGTCTTCCTTTATAAGTTACTTGGCCTTTTTCTCTTGCTGCCTTTAATATTCTTTCTTTGTTTAGTACATTTGGAGTTTTGATTATTATGTGACGGGATGTATTTCTGTTCTGATCCAGTCTGTTTGGGGTTCTATATGCTTCTTGTATATTCATGGGCATCTCTCTCTTTAGGTTGGGGAAGTTTTCTTCCATAATTTTGTAGAAGATATTTGCTGGCCCTTTAATTTGTAAATCTTCACTTTCGTCTATACCTATAATCCTTAGGTTTGGTCTTCTCATTGTGTCCTGGATTTCCTGGATGTTTTGGGTTACAGCCTTTTTGCATTTAGTATTTTCTTTGACTGTTGAATCAGTGGTTCCTATGGTATCTTCGGCTTCTGATAGTCTGTCTTCTATCTCTTGTATTCTATTGTTGATATTTGCATCTATGGCCCCTGATTTCTTCCCAAGGTTTTCTATCTCCAATGTTGTCTCCCTCTGCGATTTCTTAGTTGTTTCTACTTCTGTTTTTAGTACCTGGATGGATATGCTCAGATCTTTCACTTGCTTGATTGTGTTTTCGTGTATTTCTTTAATAGATTTTTGTGTTTCCTCTTTCATAGCTTCTACTTGTTGGCCCACGTTCTTCTGTATTTCTTTAAGTGATTTTTGTCTTTCTTCCTTATTGTCTTCTTCTTTTTGATCCATCTTCTCCTGCATTTCTTGAAGTGATTTTTGTATTTGCCTTGTAAAGGCTTCTAACTTTTGATCCATTTTCTCCTCTATTTCTTTACGAGATTTTTCTATGTGTTCAGCTACCAGCATCCTGACCAGTGATTTTATATCCAAGTCTTGTTTTTCTGGTGTTTTGGGGTATCCAGGGCTTCCTGTTGTTGGTGAACTGGGTTCAGATGCTGTCATGTTGCCTTGATTTCTGTTAGTGACGTTCCTTCGTTTACCTTTTGCCATCTGGTTATTTCTGGTGTTAGTTGACCTTGTTGTCACTGGCTGGTGTTTGAATCTCCCGTGAGGCTGGGCTTACCTGTCGTTTCTCTACTGGTGGTTATGCATGATTGCTGCTCAACGGGATCACGAGCTGGCTGCCACCCGATGACTTTGTGCACGGCCTGAGGTCTCGGGGAAGTGCGGGGGAGTGCAGCAGAGCCTCGGCGGGCGCCGCTGGGCCTGCCTAGTAGCGAGGGCCTAGCAGATCCCCCCACACGGTAGCCCCTGATGGAATCTGTCTACCTGTGCCTTTCCAGCTGTGTCCTGGTTGCAATATGGAGGCCTGCCGCTATTGCTGGTCCAAGGTCCTGGGAACTGGTTGCCTCCGGCTGCCTGGGTGCACAGCCTAAGGTCGCTGGGAAGTGCAGCAGAGCCTAGGCGGGCACCTCTGGGCCTGCCTGGGTGCGAGAGTCTAGCAGATCTCCCTGCACGTTAGCCCCAGATGGAGTCTGTGTACCTGCACCTTTCCAGCTGTGTCCTGGTTGCAATATGGAGGCCTGCTGCTATCGCTGGTCCGGGGTCCTGGGGAGCTGGGTGGCTCCAGCTGCCTCGGTGCACGGCCTAAGGGCCTAAGCTCGCAGGGACGTGCGGCAGAGCCTAGGCGCCCACCACTGGGCCCGCCTGGGGGCGAGAGCTTAGCAGATCTCCCTGCTCTAGCCCCAGATGGAGTCTGTGTACCTGCACCTTTCCAGCTGTGTCCTGGTTGCAATCTGTTCTGGAATTTTTTAAGATTAGAGAAAAGGTGACAACTGTAGTTCTACACTCCTCTCCATGGGGGAATGAGCACTTGTAAGAGGTGATATGCTCCACTCTGCAGTACTATTTTGGTGTATAATTTTGAGCTTATGACAAGAAGGTACCTCAGAGTAATCGTGTTTGGTAGAAGAATCTGCATACCTTGCCTCACAGTTCCCAGCGTCTTCATGTGCACAGTCCAGGAGACCCAACGTCCTTCCACTAGCACTCCTGAAAGCCTCCACGGCCTCCAATGCAACTCAGTCTGGCAAGCAAGCCTTTCGGGGATGCTAATGAACAGATCACATTTGCTTATAAATCAAAAAAGTCATGTGTGAAATACTTCTGATTTTGGTTTTCCTGTTGGTCTATTATCTTTTTAATATATTGCAGAATTTGATATGCTATTTGGCTTCAAATGTAGAGAACTCTCACAATGGTATGGACTTTTATTCTTCTGTTAAGGTTTTTCTCTGGATTTTAATATCAAGGGTAGCCTAGCTAGCCTCATAAAATGAGTTGCAGAGGGGCCGGGCGTGGTGACGCACACCTGTAATCCCAGCACTTGGGAGGCAGAGGCAGGCGGGATTTCTGAGTTCGAGACCAGCCTGTTCTACCGAGTGAGTTCCAGGACAGCTAGGACTACACAGAGAAACCCTGTCTCGAAAAAACCAAAAAAAAATAAAAAATAAAAAAAGTTGCAGAATACACTTGCTTTCCAAGGTCAATTGCCATTATTTTTGCCTTTCTTCTTATCTTTGGAATCAGGTTTTCAAGAACCCTACCAGAAAAAAAAAATCTACTTGGGCTTTGTTCAACTTTTTCTATGTATATGCATTTCCTTTCATGTAAGCCTTTCTTTCTGGAATGTTGTATGTGTGTCTACATTGTTCTTATACAAGCCTCTTGTTTTCCAAACTTGTTCTCATTTTTAGAATATTCCAATACCTTATAATAGGATTCTAAAAGTATTCTCGCCTCTGTTAATAAACAAGCACTGCTATCAAGGAAATCTGCAAAAGAAATTGGAGCTGAAGACCTTTTTAAGGGGAAGATTCTCCCAGACTAAGTCGAGCCAGTTGAACTACTTCCCAGGCAATAAGAGGAGTCAGAAAAACATGGCAGGAGAGGGGGAAAAATGAGCAAGAGATGAGATAGGGAGTGTCAGAGATAATCACACCCTAAGGAGGATTTGGTGAATCATCAATAACTTTGGAAGCAGAGGGAAAAGGCACGAACCAAGGAGTGCAGTCAGCCTTTAGAAGCTCCCTGGCTAACAGCTGGCAGATGAGGGCATGGCCCTGCCAATGTGTGGAATTAAAGTCAACAAAGTCCCTGAGTAAAGCTTCTCAGTCAACAGAAAGGAGCACACCCTACTGACATTTAAATATTAGTAACCTAAAACAGAGAACCAGCTAAGCCACATTCTGTCCAGATTTCTGCCCTACAGAACAATGTAATAATCATAGATGTTACTTCAAGGTAATAAACTTATGGTTGGGGCTAGCTAGATGGCTCAGTGGGTAAAGTCACCTGATACCAAGCCTGGGTATCTGACTGTGATCTAGTAACCAACATGGTGGAGGGAGAGAACCAACCACACACGTGACGTGACATAAAAGTGCATACACACACACACACACACACACACACACACATACACATACACAGTATTTTTATAGCTTTAAAACATGGTAATGTGTTAACTGCAGAAAAAAATCTTCCCTAAAGCAAAAATATCTTCAGTAGTTCATCAGATAGGCTTTTACTGTGTACACATTGTTCATTACCAATTTGGATGCATTCATCACACTTCACTGACATAAATACAGTGGTTCTATGTGAGTCTAGATGAGTGTTCCATGCATCTTTGGAAAGAATGCCTGTACACTAACGCTGAGTGTAATCTATAAATGTCTAAGTGGACTGTAGAGATGTGATGGGGCAGGATACACTACAGGCAAAGAGATGGAGCCTGGCACGAGTGTGTCAAGAAGCTGAAGCTGAGGTTCTAAGAACAGCCCAGGGAAGCCACCATCCCACTGCTGCCAGGGGACGCAACAAGACAGGAGCATGTCCTTGTTAGAATAGTGGTAAATATCCCCTCCTGTCACTCAAAAGACAGGAACATAAGTACACTGGACTTGTGGATGGGGATGCCAAAGTCCAGCAAGCAGTGAACACCCAGTAACCAAGACAAACCAGTGTGGACAAGTCTGCCACACCCTTATGGCCTCAGCCATGGAAAGCCGAGTATAAGTCCCAGTACACTGTTGTACCAGAGACAAAGTTGTAAATGGCAGGCAAGGGTCTTGGGAATCCCTGCAAAAAGGGGAACTCCTGGTCATAAGCAGGATATGCATTCTGACTTGAACAACTGAGGGTAACAGCCCTCTTCCTTCCAGCAAACCTTCTACAAACAAGATGGGAGAAACCACATTCGCCCCAGCTACATCAAACATTTATACTAAACCCTCAGTTTCATTTTCTAAATTCACCTTTACTCTAGTAACAGGTTTCTTTACAACATGGCATTTCCTTACATGTTTTTATTTGATTCTCCTCCCCGCACACACAGCTTACTTCCATGCCCACCTTCCTACCCATTCCACCACCATCTCTGCTGTAACCGCTTCCACTTCAATATCACGTTTCTGTTGTCCCACACCTACTGCCTTAAAGCCTCTTTCCCCAACCCGCTTTCTAGTTTCCTGCCCTCTACCCTCCACTGATCCCATACCTAAATATGCATACTAACATATTTTGACTTTGTTTTGTTTTGGCTTGTAACTCATCCGAAAAGGTTTTCACGCCCCCTTTCCCTGTTTATACACTATTTCCCTTTGTAGCTCTCTTGCTTTCAACCACCCACTCTGTACTGTTTTATGGCCTTTCCCTGTGCCTAAACTATTTCATGCATAGTTCTCTTGCCTCTGACCATCCAGTTTCTGTGTCATTCATTCCCTGCTCCCTCATTTCCCATCCTCATTTTCTTTTTCTTTTTTTTTTCTTTTCTTTTTTCTTTTTTGGTTTTTTCGAGACAGGGTTTCTCTGTGTATCCCTGGCTGTCTTGGAACTCATTCTGTAGACCAGGCTGGCCTCTAACTCAGAAATCCACCTGCCTCTGCCTCCCAAGTGCTAGGATTAAAGGCGTGCACCACCACGGCCCGGCCTCATTTTCCATCCTCTTACCCTGTCTTTTTACTTCCTAACTATCAATTCAATTCTCGTGGTTTCCAAAACACTGAACTGCATTTCACTCAGTCAGTTCCCCGTGGCTGCTTCTCTGGGATCCAAGTGAAGTAAATGCCTACTTTGCAGGTCAGCATCAGTACTGCTACCAAATCAGTTATGTGTCACTGTGCTAAGCTTCCTTCCTAAAACAGCGAGGGTCATAAATTCGGTTGGCAACTCACCAAGAAGAATCAAATACAAAACCAATGGAAAGTGAGCAGAAGGAAGTGAAACCTGGAGGACATATTCATCCCAACACCGTGGCTACAGGCTGAGGAGAGCTTTTGTCTGACATTGGCAAAGGAGAAAGGATATGGGCTGCTTGGCAGGAATCTGACATTATGGCATGACAAAGTAGGAAGTCCAGGCAGAAATCTGACATTAAGGTGAGACAAAGAAGCAGACTTTAGCCATGATTATGACTTTAGGCTAGGACAAGGCTGTAGGCTCAGACATCCTGATCATCCTTAGAAACAGTGTGATCATGGAACAGTGTGATCACGGGACTTTGTGTTTATTGTCTTGCTTGTTCCTTGACTGTTGTCTTGCTTGATTCCTCATTGTACTACCACCCATAGTACTTGCATGTAATTAAGATGATATAAAAGCGGATTGGAAAAAATTAAACCTGCCTTCAGTCTCAGAATTGACTGAGGCCATGCTGTAGTTTTGTCTTATTGTCTCTTTCTTTTCAATCCTCACTCCTGCACTGGAGGCCCTGTTGACTGACTGAGCTGTTTTGGCCAAAGACAACAAAGAAACACCTTCATAAAACAAGCTGCTGTCACACCTCTACAATGCAGCTCGTCAGCATGAGGAACCAAAGCTAATGAGTTGAAATTCCAGAAAAAGAAAAACTTCAAATCCTATATTTTAAAAGGATCAGTGACCACATAGAGAACTCAACAAGCAAATGAATAAGTAAATCAATTGCGAGCCTAGCTAGGAGAGCTAAGCAACAAGAGTGAATAAATTTGGGGGTTTAAAATCATGGAGGAAAGTTTCAGTAAGGAAACAGACTCTGTAAAAGAACCAGACAGACATGATGCAAATGCAAGAGCCAATAAAAATAACACAACTAATAGTGTCACAATAGACAAAATGACGAAAAAGAATGTGTAGGCTTGGGTTTTTCAAAACCTACATTTAATAAGGGTTCTTAAATGCTTTAACCTCTTTTCTAGTCCACTACCAACCAGAGGATCTGTTTAGAAATAGTTCTTTGGAACATATCCAATCTGCCTTGTCAGGAGATCAGCAGGTCAGTTCACATGAATCAGCAGCAGTAGCTCAATCCACTTGCAAACATTAGCAACAGCAGGTCTACATAGATCCAGGAGAAACAGTAAGAAGTCACCAGAAGACCACCATAAGTTTTTTGGTTTGGGGGGTTTTGTTTGTTTGTTTTTGGTGCATTCCTTTCTATGAAGTCACAATAAATGATGACCAACAAAGAATGGTAAAGCAGAGCAATACCACCTACCGTCTTCGTCTGTGAAGACCAGTGTCAGCAAAGCCCAACGATGACCAGCAAAGAATGGCATCCAGCATCAGCCACTGTCAGTTGGGTGATATTTATATTCTTTGCAAACATCGCATGTTCTCTTAAGCATCTACTCTAGCAAAATATTACATGCTCTTTTCCAGGCTGCCTCCAGAAAAACACCACGTGTCTGTTCTTAGCAAAACGTCCTCCCATGTGTCTGCTTCAGCAAACGCATCCTCTCATAAGGCAGTTTCCAGAAAAATATCACGTGCTATAACTGAGTCTCCAAAGAAACCAGAAATTTGTACTTCAAGAATGGATTTTGGAGACAGAGAGCAAGATTGAGGCAATAATGCATATATAAAAGCCAGAATAATTAAGCATGATCAAACCTTCCAAGAATTTCCATGCATTCAGGAGACCAAACCTAGGAATCTACAAGATGGGAAAACCTGAGGTAAGCAGTAAGAGCATGGGCAATTTAATTATCAAATTACAGCAGAAAAACTCCCTGGTCCAGAGAAATAAGTGAGCATGCAAATGCAAGAAGCATTCAGAAGCAAATGTATGAGAGGCTGGAGAGAGGGCTCAGTGGTTAAGAGCACTGGCTGCTCTTTAAGAGGATCAGGTCCAATGCTCAGCACCCACATGGCAGCAAACAACTCTCTGTAACTCCAGTTCCAAGGGATCAGATACCCTTCTCTGTCCTCCCTGGAGAGCAGGCAAGAGAAGATAGTCAAACATGTAGTGTGAAGCAAAAGAGGGGCTAGTTGTAGAAAGATGGCACAGAGCTGAAAGGCAGTGCGGAGAGAGATAAGAAATTATTTAGCTGGGAAGCGGTGGCAAATGCCATTAATCCCAGCACTCAGAAGGCAGAAGCTGGCAATCTCTGAGTTTGAGGCCAGCCAGGCCAGCCAGGGCTACACAGAGAAACCCTGTTTTGAAAGGAAAAAAAAATTGTGAAAATACAACAATAAAACACATTACTTTGGTCACAGAAAAACATATAATATATATAATAATGTGTAAGTATACATTTACACATGTCTCTGGTCTCTCTCTCTCTCTCTCTCTCTCTCTCTCTCTCGTGTGTGTGTGTGTGTGTGTGTGTGTGTGCGCGCACACGCGCGTGGGTTAGCTGGACATGGAGGTAGAAATAATAAAGCACTTACCAAATCTTGAATTTGATACTGAAGGATGCAAAACAAGATGCTGTTGTTGCTGCTGCAGCGGTTGTTGGTGGTGGTGATGTGATGGTTCTGATGCAGCAGCTAAGTGTGGCAGTTCACATCTATAAATCTCAGCACTAGAAAGGCTGAGACAGGCAAACTGTCACAAATTCAAGACCGATGTAGACTACAGAGTTCTGAGCCAGACTGAACTCCTGAGACCCCGTCTAAAAAAAAAAAAAAAGGGAACTGGAGAGGAGACTCAAAGGTCAGAGGTTAAGAACAGTTAGTTGCTCCTGGAGAGAACCAAAGTTAAGTTTCCAGCACCCAACTCGCAGCTCACAACTGTACCTCCAGCTCCATAGGTGATCCTATGGCCTATCCTGGCTTCAAAAGGAACCCGGCACACGATGATACACAGACACCTACATGCAGGCCAAACACCCATACACATAAAAACAATTATTTTTTTTAAAAAGGATTGTCAGAAAATGACCGGAGATGACCACTACAGAAACTGACATAGCTTTTTGGTTTGTTTTTCAAGACAGGGTTTCTCTGTGTAGCCCTGGCTGTCCTGGAACTCACAGTGTAGACCAAACTGGCCTTGAACTCAGAGCTCTGTCCTCTGCCTCCTGAGTGCTGAGACTAAAGGTGTGAGTCACACAGCATTTTAACAGCTGCTTTTAGGCTTTGTTTCTGGTCCTTCTTTTCGTATCTCAGTGTCTGGAACTTTTAGGTTTTTACTTTGTTGTTCAGGTTTACCTACAGGAAAGAAAGACAGAGAATAAGAAAGCAGAAAGCCTGTATCTTAGAGCCCAAGAACTGTAGAAGCCATCTATTTTTAAGAGTTATGTTGTTCTAGAAAGATTAGCAAGTAATAGGTGATTTGCTTATATTGTGTATTAATTTGGACTTGTTCAAAAAGAGTCCAGATTCTTTCCCCAGATTCTAGAAGGTAACCCCTAAAATCTTGGTGTTTCTCTAGTGTTAAGAGTGTCTCTGATACTTATGGTGAAAAACTCAGCTTATACATTTGTAAAACTCAGGGAATCTTAACTTACTGGAGATCCCCGGAGTGAACCACTCGGAGATGGGAATCGAGGCAAAAAGCAAGTGGAATTTTATTTACTCCAGCATGCTGGGGTCACCCTGCACATGGGGAGAGAATGACCACGCACAGCAGGCTGCACACACCTTTATACAGTCCTCAGGGCAGCCGCCATTAGGCACAGTGTAATTGGCAGAACAGTGTTGACCTTTAAGTGAATTGGTTTTTAGGGAATGACCAACGGTCTCTGGGCCTTCCCTAGCTGCAGGGACCTACCTCCCTGTGGTCTGAGGAATCTAATTTAGCCTCTCCCTTTTTTTTTTTTAAGTTTGTACACCATCGTACTATTTATTGAACTTAGAAAGAAATTACATTTTTTTACTTCAAAATTTCAGTCTAGTGAACTGAAATCAAAAGTATAAAACACTGGTTCCTTTTACTTACTAACAATAATTTATCCCATTTGGGTAATTACATTAACATTTTCACACAAAAAATAACAGTATAATCATGCATGGGCTTTACTTTACAGACATCAATTTTTTTTAAACCACTTCAGTTTCTGAGACAGTGTTTCTCGCAGTCCTAGCTGGCCTTAAACTCTGAGGCTAGCTATATAGTTGAAGCTGGCCTTGAACTTGTGAGCTCTCTGCCTCTATCTCCCAAGAACTAAGATGACAGAGCCTCTCCCTTCTGGGAGGGACAAGTATTCTATGACCTTTCCAAAGTTCTTGAGCTGACCCTTTCACATTTACACTACCCTACCTAAGACCAGACCCAGGGATATGGTTTAGTGAGTGAAAGTGTTTACAGCATGTACCAGTTTATATTTTTTGTCGACCTGACCCATGTTAGAGTTATCAGAGGAGAGGGGAACCCAGTTAAGAAAAGACTGGCCTGTAAACAAGTCTGTGGGACATTTTCCTTCTTTTTTTTTTTAAAGGTTTATTTATTTATTTATTTATTTATTTATTTATTTATTTTATGTATATGAGTACACTGTAGCTGTACAGATGCCTGTGAGCCATCATATGGTTGCTGGGAATTAAACTCAGGACCTCTGCTTGCTCCAGCTCCATTGGCTCCAGCCCAAAGATTTATTTATTTTATATATGTAAATACACTGTAGCTGTCTTCAGACACACCAGAAGAGAGGGTGTCAGATCTCGTTATGGGTGGTCATGAGCCACCATATGATTGCTGGGATTTGAACTCAGGACCTTTGGAAGAGCAGTCAACCACTGAGCCATGACAGTTCCCTAATTAGTGGTTGATGTAGGTGGTGTCAACCCTAGGCAGGTGATCCTGGGATGGATAAAACAGCAGCAAATTAGGAGGAGCAAGCCAAAAAGCAGCACTTCTCCATAGCCTCCTTTATCAGTTCCTGCCCTAACTTTCCTAAGTGTAAGCTGAAACATATCCTTTTCTCCCCCCAATTACTATTGGTCATGGTGCTTTATCACAGAAATAGGAACTCCAACTAAGACACTGCATAAACCTGACATCCTGGCTTTGAGTCTTAGATATCATCACTGAAAGAGAGAACTGACTCCAAATGTTGTCCTCTGAACTCTATACACCAGTCATACTTAAATGCCCTCAAAAGAATGATAGTTCAACCTCTAGACACCAAAGCTCCCAGGAACTTTCCAGATTTCCACCCTTAACGGAAATTGCCACACACTGACAGGCAAAGGATAAGAACCTAAAAAATCCTAAGATCCTAATAAAAGCTTCACTTAGAACTCTCCCAGACTCTTCTCTGTGCACAGCTTTGTTGAACTGGTTGTAATTTGTATTCTGTCCCCATAATCAGCCATAACCACTTCTTTCAGCATGATTTCTGTTAATCCTTCCAGTGAACTATAAAGCAAAGCATGGTTTGGGGGCAAACCCTAACACTAATTTAGATTCAAAAGTTTGGATGGGGTTGGCAGCCTAGAGGATTATGACCTCAAAGCTCACGGGTTGGCTAATTCCTCATAGTCTGGTCCATTAGCATGTGTCAGAACACAGATCTCATCTGTCCTATAGGTAGTCGTTCAGTGTTGGGGGTGGGGTCTCCTCTGTTCTGTCTGGCTGAGCTGTTGTGTTTGTCTGGGTTACCACCCAAAGTTTAGTCTGACTTTAGAGATTTATGGTCCGCCATCAAAGCCGTTGCTACATAGCTTTGGGTCTGCTCCGCATGTGTGCAGCTTAAAAGTGAGAGAAAATATCATACTGGTTTACTGACAGACCTGGAGGATCATCTTCAAGCCTTTATCTTCCAAGATTTTTCCTGACACCTTGCAGTCCCCAGGGGGTCCTTTGCCTAATCTTCTGGCTAGAAAGGTAGGATCCCTCTTCCACTCCTAGTTACCACTGGTTCCCACAGTTGGAGCCACCCACAAAGGAACAGCAAGCGGTAAAAGAATGGCTTTCAGAACTATGAACTCTCTAAGAGCTAATACACCCCTGTTTCTCAACTCCTCTGAACAGAGAACAAGGGAAAACACAGACACACCTCTGCTGTCTGCCTTTGATTAGCCAAGCAAAAAAATTACCCCACGCTGTCTGGCCTGTAAGCATTCCTTTTCCCAGCCTTCTGGACAGAAATTAGAATCTCAGACTTGTAACTGTTTTCAGTACCGATGTGTGGTGCCATCAGGAGGCTTTAAGAAAGGGAGGAAATCACCCCTGAAGAGCTCACCTCTCCAGTGTTCCCACCTCTCCAGTGTTCTCACCTCACCGCTCCAGTGTTCTCACCTCTCCAGTGTTCCCACCTCTCCAGTGTTCCCACCTCTCCAGTGTTCTCACCTCTCCAGTGTTCCCACCTCTCCAGTGTTCCCACCTCTCCAGTGTTCTCACCTCTCCAGTGTTCCCACCTCTCCAGTGTTCCCACCTCTCCAGTGTTCCCACCTACTTGCTTTACTCTTTATAAAGTCTCCAGATAGCTGCTTTATGGGCTTTGTTTAGAGTTTTTAGTTGCTAATTATCAAACAGATATCAAATGTCAGGCACTAGGTGTTCTGCTTGCCTCTTTTTTGGTGGTAGGGGCCGGGGAATGGTGACGATCACACTAAAGGCCCCATGTATGATAAGCATGTGTTCCGTGGCCGACCTCTGCTGCAGCTCCAAGCCTGAATTCTTTGTTGTCGTTTTAAAACTTAGTGCACACACAGCATTAGGTTTCATTGTGGCACTTTCAAACAAAATTTGTTTTTGTTAATTTCCCATCCCTCGGCATGTATGCTTTTTGATAACCATTGGATTTGACAATGGTTTCTAATATCTCCTATAAAGAAAAGAAGCATTCTTTTCTTTCATGTTTCATGTTTCTTTGTATTGTTAGATAAATGTTTAGGAGAGGTGTCAAATGTGGGGAGAGTACTTTGGGGTCTTATGTCTGTACTCCAAAATTTCTGGTCTCTGGTTGACAAGATGGATTAGTATGCAAAGGTTCTTTCGGTGCAAGGCTAAAGGCCTAAGTTCACATCCTGGACCACATGTAAAGGTGGAAGGAGAAAAACAGCTTCACAGACTCGTCCTCTGATCTCCAAACCTGCACACACACACACACACACACACACACACACTTAAACACACACTCTTACACACATACTAACATGTGTACTTAAATACACATACTTATATGTACTTACACACACACTAGGGTTTTTTGGGGGTTTTGTTTTTTGTTTTTTTTTATTCAGGACTTCAGCATTTTGTACTATTCGTCAGAAATTGTATTTAAGTCTGTGACAGTGACTGTCCATCCTTCATGTTCCTGTTGCAGTAACATGAGTTTCTATTCATTTTGCTCTGCTGGATTCAATCAAATGACATAGAACGCTCAATCCTTTTCCAATGTACATATATGACCCCCTGTTCCACGACCAGAGACCTCGGGTCTCTGTGAAAAGCTTTCCTCTAGTCCAGACTGCTTTCATTCTGTTTTGAAATCTTTGGTTTTTTCCAATTTACTCTTGAGGTTGGAGTGATTCCTGCCAATGCTATTGCTTGTCTTTTGTTGTTGTTGCTGTTGTTCTGTGTTACACTTTAAGTTTTTCTTAGCTTTTTATAAATAATTTTAAAGACATAAAAGAAGGTTTGCTTCATGTAATAATGCAAATAGCAATTTCAGTTTCCTAAGTGACTTGATGCAGTGTTCCAAAGTGTCTTTCTCCGTTGCAGTCCAAGTGCATTTCAGGTCTCTATCAACTTTCAGGATAAGTTTTTATTGTTGCTGTTTTGGTTTGGTTTTGTACTGGGATTTTTCTTCCAAACCTTTGAAAAATAAAATTTTGAGTCTTAAAATGTACAAATGGACTTGACCTTTGTGCTACAAGACTTGAATGGTTTTATAATGGGTAGCTCCTTACATTAAACTTCATTTAAAAACAAAACAAAACAAAAAAGCAACCATCTTGACATGTATATTTAACATACCCCATATGAGGGGAGCCTGAAAAGCAAAAGAGGCCATTAAAGACCATCCTGGCTAACAACTGTGAAGGGGTTTTCTTCCCTCGGCAGAGGAAGGACTGAGCCGGATGTGGTGTGCATCTTGCATGCTTATTAGCATCTTTAAGGGTTGCCATGAGCTTTCCCCCCAACATTTCAAAGCTGCTCTGTTGTCAGATGACTCTCCCTGAATGTTTTCAACCACAGGATAATATTGTCCAAACTTTGTTCCACATTCTTTTGCTGTTGTTAGGTTTGTTTGTTTGTTTGTTCATTTGTTTGTTTTGAGACAGTGCTTATGTAGCCCTGGACATCCTGGAACTCGATATGTAGACCAGACTAGCCTTGAACTCACAGTGATCGCCGGCCTCCTCTGCCTCTCAAGTGCTGGCTTTGAAGGTCTGTGCTACCGGACTCCCACTCACTCTCCACATTCTTGAATAAAACTGGAGGCCAATTATTCATTGGTGACAAAGTTGAAAACGACTCATAAGCTTTTTAATCCCAGCAGTAAAGCACAGTAATGGCCAACTAAAGACATTGCTCACATCTGACAGAGTCTGCACTGTAAGAGCAATATATGGTATTTGCTTATTTGCTGAGTCTTTCATTTTGTGTGTATATATGTATATGTTGAAATAATGGAACACACATACATATATACATGTATAAATATATGTATATATGTACAAATATGTGTGTGTTTCCCATTATTTCAATTAATTCTTCATAAATGACTATTGTTTCCATTTGGAACATTCTTCCTTCACATTTCATGCAAATATTAACTGAATTCAATAACTCTAGGATTTGTATTGAATTTTAATTATTTGAATAATGTCTTATTGTCATAACTTCTGACAGTTCTCTATAAGACATAACTTCAACTGTTGTTTTCAGCACTTCAAAATAAAAGGGAAAAGTATCATCTCTTCTTTGATTTATGTATAAGAAAGAATAGTTTTTTGGTGCTATTTGTCAAAGATTTTGAGGGTCTTCAGTGTAACCTTTCTATCTGAAAATCCACCCAATATAAGTAATGTCTTTCATGAAAATAATTTATAAATAAGCCAGTATTAGACTAGGAGTCAGGGCTCATACCTATAATGTCAAAACTTGAGAGATTGAAGTAGGAGGATTGGCATGAGTGCAGAGACAGCCTGGGTGTAGAACTAGACCCTTTTACAAAGACAAAACCAAACAAGAAGATTTTCTAAACATATGACTATGTAATAGGAATGCTGAGGTTGGGGAATGATTCAATGCCTAAAGCACCTGCCTTGCACACATGAGAACCGGTTTGGATCCCCAGTACACCCATAATAAATGCTGGGTGGGCCTGAAGCCCGTCTATAATCCCAGTGCGGAAGGGAGGTACAGGAAACTCAGGGCCAAACTGGCTTCCTAGACTAGCTAAAGAAGCAAGCTCTGGGCTCACAGGAGAGACCTTGTCTCAATATAGAGAGAGGAGAATAATCAAGGAAATGATTAAGAATACCTATTGCTTTTACAATGAACGTAAGTTCAGTTCACAGCACCCACATCTGGTAGTAACTTCAGTTCCAGGGCAATAAATACCCTCTGGTAGCGACCTGCATCAGTTGATGAACTGACTGAGCTGACCGGAGAATGAAGAAACAGGAGATACACAGACACAAAAGGTGGAATTAGGTGTGCCAGATGCTTTCCTAGAGAGATATCAGCGGCAGCCCAGAGTTTTCATTTATAGTGAGCGTGCAGGAGGAGACAGAGTGGTAGCTAATTCCGACAGAAAGTCTCTGTAAGGAAACCTACTCGGGCTGTTTGTCCTCTGGAGAAGGAATCTGTGGTTGATACATGCGACCACACTGATACATTGTCAACATCCAGAAGCAAGAAGCAGCAATTGATACTTTTTATACACTGTGTTAACTTCCGTACTCCACAAGCTCCAGCCTGGCCATTCGCAGGGTCTGAAGGACTAACATTCTTGCAAAGCTGTGCTCCTGTCAATAATACAGTCGCTCAGAAATCATACTCATCTCAATACTGTGGCTTCAGTAGGTATCTGCACAAACACATGTAATGTGCATAAACTTGCTCAGGCATACATACACAATTTTTTTTCTATATTCTTTGTTTACATTCCAAAGGCTTTCCCCTTTCCCAGTTCCCCCCTCACCATATGTCTCATAAAGTCCTCTCCCCCCCCCCCACCTATTGCCCAATCACACCTCCACCACCACCACCACCACCATTTCTCTGTTCTGGTACTCTCCTACAAAACTGGATCCAGTCTTTTCAGGACCAGGGCCCTCTCCTTCCTTCTTCTTGGGAATCTTTTGACTTGCTAATTGTGCCTTGACTATTCAGAGCTTGTGGGCTCATTAATATCCACTTATCAGTGATTGCATTTCATGTGTATTCTTTTGTGGTTGGGTTAACTCACTTAGGATGATATTTTCCAGATCCAACCATTTGCCTACAAATTGCATGAATTCATTATTTTTAATTACTGAGTAGTATTCCATTGTATAAATATACCACATTTTCTGTATCCATTCCTCCTTTGAGGGACATCTGGGCTCCTTCCAACTTCTGGCTATTATAAATAAGGCTGCTATGAACATAGTGGAGCACGTATCTTTATTGCATGCAGGGAAATCCTCTGGGTATATGCCCAGGAGTGGTATGACAGGGTCCTCTGGAAGTGTCATGCCCAATTTTTTGAGGAACCGCCAGACTGATTCCCAGAGCAGTTGTACCATCTTGCAATCCCACCAACAGTGGAGGAGTGTTCCTCTTTCTCCACATCCTTGCCAGCACCTTTTAAAAATTTTTTTAATCTTAGCCATTCTGACTGGTGTGAGGTGGAATCTCAGGGTTGTTTTGATTTGTATTTCCCCGATGACTTATGATGTTGAACATCTCTTAAGGTGCTTCTCAGCCATCCGAATTTCTTCTGGTGAAAATTCTTTGTTTAGCTCTGTACCCCATTTTTAATAGGGTTATTGGTTCTTCTCTTATCTCCTTGTACTAAGATCAACTCCAAGTGGATCAAGGACCTCCACATAAAACCAGACACATTGAAACTAATAGAAAAGAAACTGGGGAAGACCCTGGAGGACATGGGCACAGGGGGAAAGTTTCTGAACAGAACACCAATAGCTTATGCTCTAAGATCAAGAATTGACAAATGGGACCTCATAAAATTACAAAGTTTCTGTAAGGCAAAGGACACTGTCAAAAGGACAAAACGGCAACCAACAAATTGGGAAAAGATCTTCACCAACCCCACAGAGGACTAATATCCAATATATACAAAGAACTCAAGAAGTTAGACATACACAAATTTTTTTAAGCCAGGTGGTGGTGGTGGCGGCGGCAGCGGCGGCGGCGGCGGCGGCGGCGGCACACACCTTTAATCCTAGCACTGGGGAGGAAAGAGGCCAGCCTGGTCTACAGAGAGAGTTTGAGAACATCCAGGGCTACACAGAGAAACCTTGTCTCAAACAACAACAACAGCAAACACAAACACAAAAACAAAACAAAGCAAATTTATCTTAAAAGAGCCCTTATTTTTCTATCAATTTTACTGTGAGTGATAAAACTGTTATGGTAAATGGATGAGGTATTTGCATTAAGTAAAACCAAACCAAACAAAAAAGACAAAAAAAAACCAAACCATAAATGGGTACTTTAAAACAAAATAATTATTAGGAATAAGATTTTTTTTTTTTTTTTTGGTTTTCCGAGACAGGGTTTCTCTGTGTAGCCCTGGCTGTCCTGGAACTCACTCTGTAGACCAGGCTGGCCTCGAACTCAGAAATCTGCCTGCCTCTGCCTCCCAAGTGCTGGGATTACAGGTGTGCACCACCACGCCCAGCTCAAGGAATAAGATTTTAATTTAACGTCTTAAATAGATGCCAAAATCCATGAAACATATCAAACTTTAAATAAATACAAGATCAGTATTAGTAATATTTCCTTTCACTCCAGGCTTTGATATGTCTTAGCTTCATACTAATGATTATAAATTGATTTTTTTAATTCAGAATAACTTTTGTCTTTATAATTACTTCCAGAAATTTTTATATTTTATCTTCATTTCAAGATATTGTTATAGATGCTAACCATTAGTACCACCAGCAGTCATCTATCTAGCCTAAAAGTTGTGCCCACAGGGCAGACCACTGCAATCAAATTCTCTTTGGAATGTTTGTGATATTGAAAAGCAGCTTCTTGTTTTAAAAAGCTTTGAATATAAGTCAGAGAGATGGCTCAGCTGATAAAGCCACTTGCCACCAAGCCTGACTGCCTGAGTATCCCTGAACCCATACAGTAGGAGAGCTGACTCATACAAACTGTCCCGACTTCCATATGAGAATGCACATACACACACACACACACACACACAAATAAATAAGTCACACACACACAAATAAATAAGTCACACACACAAATAAATAAGTGCCATGTGCAACGTGTAATTAAAGGAAAAACCAAGGATGGCTTTATCAAAATAAAAATTACCTTTTAACATTTTATTAGGGATAATTTCATTCTAGACAAATGTGCCCTTACACTGAAGTAATTTGAATGTCACTCTCAGCCTTTGCATACAGTATGGCTCGCTGATCACGCTCAGTAGTGAGAGACTGTATTACTTTAGGCATTCCACTGCATCCCAACAAGTCACACTTGCTTTCCATCGAGCCAATTGTTATTTCTGACTGTGGTGATTTGAATAAGAATGGTCCCATAGGCTCATAGATTTGGTGCCTACTCCCTAGAGAGTGACACTATTGGAAAACATTCCAAGGTGTGGTTGGGGGTGGAGGTCACTAGGGGTGGCCTTTCAAGCTTCAAAAGCTTGTGCTAAGCTCTCTCTCTCTCTCTCTCTCTCTCTCTCTCTCTCTCTCTCTTTCTCTCTCTCTCTCTCTCTCACACACACACACACACACAAGCACACACACACATTCTCTATTTCTCTCTCCCTCTCCTTTTTTCTCTCCCTCTCTCTCCCCCTCTTCCTCCCCTTCTCCTTTTCCTCCCCCTCTCCCTCCCCCTCTCCCCCTCTCCCTTCTCTCTCTCTCTCTCTCTCTCTCTCTCTCTCTCTCTCTCTCTCTCTTCTTCCTCTCTTTCTCCCTCCCTTTTTCTCAGCCAGCAGATCAGGATGTAACTCTGCAGCACCTCAACTGCCTGGTTACCACAGTGCTTCCCACCGTGGTGATAATGAAGTAACTTCCTGAAATTGTGAGCCAGCCCTCACTAAAATGTTTTCTTTTATAAGAATTGCCTTGGTCACAGTGTCTCTTCACAGCAATGACTTTCTGAGATGATAAGATAAAACATGTAATGTATCTTTAATTTTGCTCTAAGGCCCACAATTTGTTCTGCCTACAAGATATGCAGGGGTAAAAGAGCATAATTTGAAGGAAGGGTCAACCAAAGGTTGGCCCAGCTTGAGATCCATGCCATGAGAGAGAGCCTGCCCCTGACACTATTAAGGATATTCTACTATGCTTGCAGACAGGAACACAGCAGTCATTAGAAAGTCTTCATCCAGCAACTGGTAGAAACATATGCAGAGACCCACAGTTAGACATTTAGTGTAGAATCCTTCAGAAGAGGGGTACAAAGGATTAAGGAAGTCAGAGGCACCAAGGACACCACAAGAAAATCTATAAAATCAACTAACCTGGGCCCATAGAGGCTCATAGAATTGAAGTGCCAATCAGAGAGCATCATGGGATAGACCTAGGCCTTCTGCACATATGTAATAGTTGTGCAGCTATATCTTCATGTGGGACTCCTAAAGCAGGAGCAGGGGCTGTCTCTGGTTGCACAGCCTGCCTTTGGATCCCTCCACCCTCACTGGGCTGCCTTGTCTGGCCTCAATAGCAGAAGATGTGCCTACTGCTATAGTCCTATAGTCCTGCTGTAACTTGATATGCCAAGGGGAGCTAACATCCATGGCAGGCCTCCCCTTTTCTGAGAAAAAAGAGGAGGGGTGGATGGGGTGAAGGTGAGAGGGAAGAACTGGGAGGAAGGAGGGAGGAAAAGCTGCAATCGGGATATAAAGTAAATAAGTAATTACTAATTTTTAAAAGTACTCTTGGGCTCTAGGGATGCCTCAGCAGTTAAGAGCACCTGCTGCTCGCGAGGAGGCCACAGTTCAGATCCCAACGCTATCTTCTGGCCTCTGAGACACTACACTCACATGCACATGCCAACACACACACACACACACACACACACACACACACATACACACACACATACACACACACACACACACACACACACACACACACACGTAGGCTTAGATCTTTCAAAACCTACTTTTAACACTTTAACCTCTCTTCTAGCCCACTTCCCACCAGAGGATGTGGAAAGGAACGATTAAGAGTGCATATGGGGATGTGACCTTGTTTAGAAATAGTCCTTTGGGGTGATCCAGTCTTTGCTGTCAGGATATCAGCAGCTACTGTTCACACAAATCAACAGCAGTAGCTCAGTCCATTTGCAAATACCATCCGTGGACCAACAACAGTGGCAGTTCGATCCAGAAGACACTGTGAGGCTCTGCCAATCGGCCTGAGTCCGCAGAAGCAGCAAGAGCCCGCCATGATATCAGGAGAAGTTCTTTGGTGAGTTTCTCTCAGTAAAGTAACAGCAAACAATGGAAATAATTTTATATTTTGAGTAAATACATCCTCAAAGAACAAATGAGTTGTTAGACTACCCACATATTTTGTATAATTCTTTTGTGTGTGTGTGTATATATAGGTAATAATACATGCATTTGATACAAAATTTAAAAATTGTAAAAACAGTGTGTATGCAGTGACATCTTCCTCCTAGATTCTCTGCACACACACATGTAACAGTCCCCTCTGGAGGCAATGAGTACTTTGAGTTCCTGGGTGACTTTCAGATGTAACCTTTCCTCCCTGCTCTCCTCTCTCTCTCTGCTCCTTCCCCTTCCTGCTTGCCCCTGTCACAGTCTAGATGCTCAGAGGCCTCTCTCATGCCAGGCAAACACTCTACCACTGAGCTGCACCCCTGGCTCTCACTTTTTAGCTAGCCTTCTCTTGATAGGCAGTTCCCTTACTCTGAGCCTTTACCATTACAATGAACACCTTGGTATGTAACCTGGTACATGTGCCATTTTTTTATCCATCAACATCAATTATTAACAAAAAAATTCAGAAATAGAATTGCTGAGCTAAAAGATATATGCAATTATAATTTGACATATATTGACAAATGCAACTGATGTGGAATGTGTGCTAAATCTCATCTCTTCCATAAATGTTCCCTTTTCTCGGCCCTAGACCAGTTTGTGATTCTTTTTTTTTTAACTTTGTACAAAATGAGAGGGTAAAAATAAATATAGTTTTAACTTGTATTCTTAGAATTCGGAATGAGGTTAAAGACAATTTTGTGTGTTTGAAGGAACACTGTTCACTCTTAAACGTCATTGCTTGAAGAGCAGACAATGACTTCCTACTTCATCTAGCTGGGTTCCTCTCTCCTCAATGAAATAAAGACCTACCACATTGTAACTTTCTAGCATTTCGTATTTAAATAAAGGAAAAATAACTATACTGTACAGACTTAGAATATAAAGACACATTTCCAACCATTCCTGGAAGAATTAAAAATTCTATCTTTGCAACTAAAAAAAGATATGTAAAACTATGTAATAATAAAGTTGGAAATCTGTTAAATAAGTAAAGTCTAGTGTTAGTTTCCCACAACACTGGGCCAAAGTATAAAATACATTTTTATATAAAAGTATAAAATTACTTCTACAAAATAAAATTTAAAGTAGAATTTTGAAGTGACAGAAATTTAAATGTTTAACTTTCAAAGCAATTGGTATGGAACAATTCAGTAAAGAGAAATCGAACTTTAAAAAACAAAACTCTCACAGAGGTGACACCCTCTTCTAACGAAAGTTTGTTTTTAGGGAACTTGTGACATGATAATTATGGTTTGGGTATGAGGTATGAACAAAAATACTGGAGGATTGTTTCTCAGAGCAGTGATAGTCAGGTACTTTAGAAAAGTACCTGGGCTCGGGGGTTTCTTAAGAGCACTTGCTGCTCTTCCAGAGGTCCTGAGTTCAGTTCCCAGCAATCACATGGTGGCTCACAACCATCTGTAATGGGTTCTGATGCCTTCTTCTGGTATTTCTGAAGACAGCTAAAATGTATTCACATATATAAAATAAATAAATCTTTTAGAAAAGTACCTGGATCATGAAGTTTCTGACTTCATCAACAGTTGAATCCTGTGGTGGATTCAGAAAAGGATGGCTCTATTGGGAGGTGTCAAAAGGTCGGCAGTGCTGACTAGTCATGTCAGCTGGTCACACAAACTAGAATTATCTGAAAAGAGACCTCAGTTGAGAAAATGTCTCTACTAGATGAGGCTGTGGGACATTTTCCTAAATAGTTACTGATTGGGGAGGGCCCAGTCCATTGTGGCTGTAGCTATCCCAGAGCTGGTGGTCCTGAATTCCTTAAGAAAGTAGGCTGATGGAAACCCTGGGAAGCAGGCCAGTAAGCAGCACCCCTCCATGGCCTCTGTGTTAGCTCCTGCCTCCAGGTTCCTGCCACAGTTAAGTTCCTGTCCTGACTTCCTTTGATGATGAACAGCAATATGGAAGTATAAGCCAAATAAACCCTTTCCTCCCCAACTTGTTTTTTGGTCATGGTGTTTCATCACAGCAGCAAAACCCTAAGACAAGATTAATACAGGATTGTGAAATATTGTTGTGACAGACCTGACCATGTTTTTATTTTATTTTATTTTATTTTATTTTATTTTATTTTATTTTATTTTATTTTCTATATTCTATGTTTACATTCCAAAGGCTTACCCCTTTCCCAGTTCCCACCCACCATAGTTCCCATAGTTCCTCTCCCCCCCCAACTGTTGACCATGTTTTTAGGAAGGATTGTGGAAGGACTTTGAATCTTGAGGCTAGTCAAGCCGTTAAGTGGTAGAGAAGATGGAGACCGGGTTTGTGAAGTTTCAGAGGGAAATTTAAAGATGCCATTGGGGCTATTTGCTGTTTTTAATTGAGAGCAGCTGAGGATGGGCACCGCGAGAGGCCAGGGAGGCGCTGGTGAAGGCTCAGATTCAGTAGCTGCTGAGGGCCCAGGACTGAACGGGTCATGCAAAGAAGCTGAGGTTTGACACCATGAAGAGAGCCTGTGAGGGGTGGTTGGTGTAAGTATGCCCAGATGCAGCAGAAGACCCCAGCGTTTTGGAGATCCCAGAAATTCAAATCTTAAAACAAGGAGTTACTTAGAAGAAATAGGTCAGTAGAGGACATGCCCTAGAAAGCGATGCCATGTCCCCGGCCGTCCCTCTCTGTTTGCGACCTGGCCTCCGTGAGGTGAACCACTTTGTGCCAGCACACTCTTGCTGCCACGGTTTTCTATCTCACCGCAGGCCCACAGAAATGCAGCAAACTGGTCATGAACTAAAAGCTTTAAAACTAAGAGCTAAAACACATCTTCCCTCCCTCAGGGTATTCGTTGCAGTGATGGACAGTCTACCACAGTGATTATTCATGAGAAACATTAACACACTATAATTATTTTGAGACAGGATCAAAATACTCTTGGTTGGTCTGGAAGTTGCTATTCACAGAGATCTGCCTGCCTCTGCCTCCCAAGTGCTGGGATTTAAGGTATGCGCCATCGTGCCCAGCATAATATTAAAATGCTATAAACTTAATAAATAACATTATTAGTTCATTTTATAGATTCACCACCAATGTAAATAAATCTTATAAATAAACATAAACAGTTTTATTTTCTCCTGTGGTACTCTCCTGTCAGCAGTAAAGCATTATACTTATATCATTGTTACTAAATTTAATCTTACTAAATAAAGTGTAGCACTTGAAATGTATCAAAAGATTTAGGACTTCTGTGGTTCATTTTTATTGTGTGGAAAATCACTTAGTATCTTAGAAGGGTCTAGATAGAAAAAAACATTTTTTAATATTATTTGGTCAGCTAATCATCTTTCATTTCCCAATACTCCAGCTCAAACCTAAGATATAATTCTCTCCAGTTATAGACAAGAAATATCAGCCGGGCGGTGGTGGCGCACGCCTGTAATCCCAGCACTCTGGGAGGCAGAGGCAGGCGGATTTCTGGGTTCGGGGCCAGTCTGGTCTTCAGAGTGAGTTCCAGGACAACCAGGGCTGCACAGAGAAACCCTGTCTCGAAAAAAACCAAATCCATTAAAAAAAAAAAAAAAAAAAAAAAAAAAAAAAAAGAAAGGAAAAGAAAAGGAAAGAAAAGAAAAGAAAAAGAAAAAGAAAAAGAAAAAAGAAAAAAAAGAAAAAGAAAAAGAAATATTAGTTAGTTAACCAGACTGGTCAATGCAAGAAACTATGGGCTTACTAGACACCCCCCTTTGCCCTACATAATGGCATAGGCATCTAAAATTAAAAAGAAGCTAGCTCAAAGCATCACTTAATCCAGACCTCTCTCTTCTTGCAGGGTTCTGCCTAAAATGTCTAAGACAGATGGTTTGTCCTTAAAATTCACAGGAGACAGAGATTCCACCACATTACCCTGGAGCCTTTTCTAATGTTTAATCACTATTACTGTCGGGTCAGCTTAAGCTCCTTCCTGCTGATTTTCCCTCTGAAGACATGGGAAACAACTGCTCAGCAGCCCTTTGTAATCACTTTTCCAGTCCAGCAAGGCGGTTACCATGGCGCCCTGCCATCTTGGTTTCTTTTTTTTTTTTTTCCCTATAGTATGTAATTTATCTTCTTCCCATTTTAAATATATTACTACTTCATCTTATTATCTAAGTTATTTTTTATTGAACTTTTTCATTTGTTCCATATCACTCGTAAGTGGCTTTGCCATAAGTTCTTCCTCTGTGGTGTAATTTATGCGTGCTATTGCAGAGCAGGAGAGAACTATACATTTTATGGTTTTGGTTTTCTGTGGTGTTTGGGGGTAGAACCCAGGGCTTTGAGTATATGCCCCATTACTGAGTGACAACTTGAACCCTACACTTTCAGTTATTCACAAAATAAATACTTATCTGAAACCAGTGAAAACAGCAGTCTCCTGTTCTCATATAACATGTTCCAGTAGGAGAAAATAACAAGAGGCTCTAATGAGGATTCTATAATATGTACAAATTTTTGGTAAAGACAAAACATCTTGTATTCACTGGGAAAGTGCATGGTTGCTCCTATAAAGGTGCAGAAACCACGCAGTGGCTTGAAAATGGCCTATTTCCCTGGCCTCCTATTCCAAGGTGAACATTCTCCATCAAGACACTCTGCTCCATGGCATCATCCAGGGGCCCCACTGTCCCTGTCCCTCATATCAGCATTCCTAAGGTCCTTGCTATTACCTCTCCACCTGAGCTCCAGTCACCAAGGCTCCAGCCACCAAGGTGGAGAAACACAGTCCCTACAGGGCGGGCTCTCTAGGCTCTGAAGCAGCACTTACCAACTCCTTTGCAATGGCTTTTCCCTCCTTGCCTGCTTCTGCTTCAAACAGGCAAACATCAGGCTGGTTTGTTAATAAGATGTCCTTGGAACACTGAATTCCCTTTTGTCAACCCTGGAAGGTGACTGGAATTTACTTTCTCTCATTTCACATTGCCTCAAGGCAGATGACAGACCGGGCTTTTCTCTAATCCGGACAATTCTGGGCCTAACTTACATTCCAGAACCGGGACCCACAGGGGGAGGCTGAAGAAACCTATGGAGGAATCAGCCTGGATTCATCCTACTTTTTCTCCTCTTCCTGTCTTATTTTCCACATTCCCTGACTGGTTGCCCCCAGGAGAATGTTTTTGTTCTTTGCAATGCTGAGAATTGAATCTAGAACTTTGTACACATAGAGCAAATACTTTGCCACTGAGGTATCCATGATCCCAGAAGGACTTTTTTTTTATGCTGAGTGTTTTGCCTGCATGTATGTATTCACACCGTGTGTGCCTGCTAAATGATGACTGCATTGGCCAGAAGTAGGTACCAGATCCTCTAAAAATAGAGTTACGTGCAGTGACGGAGTTACAGGCTGTCCTGAGCTGCCCTGTGGGTGCTAAGAACCAAACTCAGGTCGTCTGCAAGAGCAGCGGTGCTCTCAGCTGTGAGCTGTCTCTCAAGCCCCTTTTATTAAATTGTTATTTTACTTTTAATGTGTGTATGTGTGTATGTCCGGGTGTACATGTACATGGATTTGAATGCTCACAGAGGCCAGAATTGGGTGTCAAATGTCCTGGAATCCCAGGCAAATTCAGTTCCCAGTACTTACATGGCAATATGGTTCCATAATTTTTCTTAATTACAGAAACAAGGATCCAGTTACTTCTTCTGACCAGCAGAAGTAACCAGGCACACGTATGATGTGCAAACATGTATGCAGGCAAAACACTCATGCACATAAGATAATCTAAAGGTAATTTGTAAACAACTTTATCAGCTTAAGAATACCTTTAGAACACCTTAATAATGTTAATAGGTCACTATAGTATACACAAAAGTATATCGAGAGTGAACCAGAAGAGGAACACAGAGCAAGTCTGAATAGAATCAACGGCCACCTGAGGAGGCTAAGATACAAACCTAAGCACAGGATCTGAATGTCTTCATACCACTTCTACACAGCAGTCAGGCTGCAGGAGATGAGGAAAAGGATTGATCGTGGATGTTTTGCTTTCCATTGCCATTATTAGATCAGGCAACCACCAAATACCAGCACCACCAGGCACCAGCACCGGCCTCGGGTTTCTGAAACTCACATACAGGGAAATTTTATCCAGTCCGGCATGTGAATATTCCAGAATGTTCCAGTTTTCAGTTAAATTTACACTTTCATTTTTCTGGGGTGAGTTTGCTTGTTGGTTTGTCTGTCCATCCGTCTGTCTGTCTTTTTTTATATTTTTGTTCCTTTTCTCCTACCTTATAAAATATAACAACAACAACAAAAAGATATTGCAGCACTGGATTTCAACTTTATATTTGTCTCAACGAACGCAAAGGGCTATAGTTCAGGGGACGTACTAAATTTACTTAAGACATTTTCACACAAATGCCAAGAACTGTATCTGCTAATAAGCTTTACCCAGCTTGGAGACCATACCCGACCACATAGTATGAGAACACCAGATATTCGACAATAAATATTTTTGGCACGGTTTCAAAGCTACATAATGCCAGACATAGACATGTAAAAGCAAACGGCAAGAACTACAAAGATTATAAAAAGAATAAAGTCACAGTTCGTAATTCATGCAGTTACGTCCGAAAGCAAGCTAAGACAGCCATTCGAATAATAAGAGCCACATGTCAAAGTATCAGAGAGCTTACCCCGAAGAAGATAACAAATATTGAAATCGTTTTTGAAAGCCAGATTTTGTTTAAAGCGTTTGAGTGTGTTTTTGCAAGCTGGAGGAAAGCAATCTCAACGGTTTTGTTTATTTATGTTTTCTGTTGAGGTACCCACGTTCTTCTGTCCCAGACAAATGTAACAAACAAACTAGAACAGCGCTTAAACAGCATCACTGTACACTCTCTGTTGAAGCTGGGTTTAGGGGTGGGGGAAATACTATTTGTCTAAAACTAAATGGTTTGTTGTGTTTAGAGAAAGAATCTGATATACTTGTCAGGTGCTCAAATCTGAGTATGGCTTGTGGGGCTCAAAGCCAGCGTGAACAGCATCCACAGCCATCCCAGCATGGTCCTCATGATAAGGGGATTGCATAGGGCTGGTTTTCAGTGACAAAGATTCTAGTGCCGTTCTGTACTACTCAAAACATTTCATCTTAAAATCCAGGAACATAAAATTAAATCACATCTGCAATGGATTTGATTTTGCAGAGATAAAAGACACACGGTTTTCGTGTTTAACATGGGCTTGGTTTATGGATGAGACGCGCGGTCAGCCATCAGGGTGGGCTGATGAGAGGAAGCCTGCAAGGGGGGGGGGGCGGGGAGAGCTAGGGGAAGGGAGATAAACTGTCAGTCCCTCAGGCAAGAAAAGCCGAACACCACCACGGGTGGCAGCGGCTACACCACAGTGGCAGGCGCAGTGAGCCTGAGCTCCACTCTCGGTTGTGGGTAGAACCGAAAATCATTCACTTTCTGGAAGGAATTTTAACAGGATAAAAAAAAAATAGATAGTTCAGTGGGTGAGTCGGAAACAGTCATGTTTTTAAGATGCTCTATTCAATACTCTACAGGACTGAATATGTGGAATTTTTATTTTCTTATGTAAAGTTTTACAAATGCCTCCCTTCCTCTTAAAGGCAATGTAAATGGATAAGGTGCATAAGAGCTCTTCTTTCTTACTTCCAACTTTTGCCAGAATCTTTAAGATCACTCTCCAGCCACGCACCGCGGGGAGCGCATGGGCAGCTCATTGGTAGTGATATATACTTTTTCCTCCATGCAGCTACAAACGCTTGACAGCAAAAGACATGCTCCCATTGGGTCCAATCCCCACTTACACATGGATCCTTTTAATGGATGGTGAGAGCCCTGACGTAGAACGTTTAATGGGCCCGTTTACATTTTGCAAATCTCTACCTTTGAAATAAAATGCAGTGGCCCTCCCATCTGTAGACAATTAAGACCAGCAGCCAAGTATAAAAGAGTGGACAACTTTTAATGGGTGTTTATAGATTGGAAGCACCGACCCCCTTTTAAATGAAAGAGGCCTAAGAAGAAATAGTAAGTGTTAAGGATAACCATGAAATTCATTTAGCCCCCCAAGCAGAAGATCTGTTATCAAAGAATTGACTGGATTCAATACTTTCTCATCTGAAATCCTCAACTTCGGAAAAATGACTTAGGAAGAAATTCCTCATTTCGAAGTGTTTTGATTATAATTTCATAGCTACTTTAAGGTCAAAACACAAGCTAGCAGGAAGACCAACCGTGTGGTATGTGATATAAAAACAAATATTTCCATAAAATCTTTGCCTTAGCAGAAAGACAAACTCTTAGTAGGTTCAAGGTGGGAATTTGGGGAATAGTATGTTTTTTACAGGAAAAACTGGTTAGGCTTTTTATATGGGGGTTCTGCATTTGTGAAAGGATAATTTGCTCTAAAATATGTGGGCAAGCAGCCTAAATTCTCTAATTGAGTAGTTTGCTCATAACCCCAGGCCATTAGGTGAATGTAAACTGTTACAGGCTTAGTAAGAAAATAGTCCCATTAGGATTTTTGTATTTGTATGCGGTTGTGAGCTAGGAGTGACTGTTTCCAAAATCGTGCATTAATGAAAAGCGCCCCACCCCCTTTCTTCTGAGTTTGCAAATACCAGCTTTGAAATGCTCAAACTAAAATCAAGCCAAAGGTCTCTCTCTCTCTCTCTCTCTCTCTCTCTCTCTCTCTCTCTTTCTCTCATTTTCTCACCAGTAACTATTTCCAAGACCAAGACAAAGTCTCTGTGGTAAATTTTGTGTGAGTAATCCAAGAAAAGTATAGGCATTTAATCGGCTAGCCTATTAACAATTGTGTTGGTAATAAAGGGATACGGCCATGTTTTCTTTGATACTACCGTTCAAATACAAGGCTCCTGTTTTAAAACTCCCTGTATTAGCAACCGCCAAGGGCTTTAATGTATAGACAATGAGTAACGGGTTTAGGAAGATTCACAAAGAAACTCAAAAAATATCTGCCCGTGTTTCATTTGGCAAAGCTCTCAGATGGCGTGAATACTGTTTACCGTTGCCTTCCTATAAAGCAGAGCGGAACATTCTGGGCTGCTGTCAGCGATGGGTCTGAGGTTCGACCACCTCCTTCCCTTCGGGTCTCAGACTCTGCTAACATTCTGCTTTGAACTAAGAATGGCACTCTCATACATTCAAGAGCAGGGCAAAGAGATCTCGTGAAATAGACAGCATAATATCCTGGTAAGCTGTAAATGTAGAATAAATGCAGTCAAGGGAGGGATATCTGACCAAGTACTACAGATTAACAGACAGACTCACCATCGAAATAATCCACATCTCCCCCCCACCCCAGTCCCCAGTTTCTCAATAAAGCTAAGTCTGGTGAGGTTGTGAGTATTAGAATGATATTGTCTTTTAAAAAATTAAAGCACATAGAACTCATCTTAGCAACTAAATTCTAAAAAGAAAAATCAGAGCTGGAGACATGGCTCATGATTAAGAGCACTGGCTGCTCTTCCAGAGGATCCAGGTTCAATTCCCAATGGCAGCTCTGTAATTTCAGTTCCAGGAGCTGATACCTTCACACAGGATACTTACAAACAAAACACAGATGCACACATGCACAAAAATACAATGAAAAATATTTAAAAAGAAGGACACACAGGGTCAAAATTTGAGCCCAACATCTGTGTCTTCCTCCTGGACAGTGCTGAGTGTAGCATCAGTGGTCTAACGTTTTACT
The DNA here is from genome assembly GCA_964023405.1 of Apodemus agrarius. Taxonomy (NCBI): domain Eukaryota; kingdom Metazoa; phylum Chordata; class Mammalia; order Rodentia; family Muridae; genus Apodemus; species Apodemus agrarius. The sequence continues at coordinate 109,920,820 of OZ030008.1, read as the reverse complement.
CTACCACACTTTCTGGTTTCATTCGTGTGCTTTGTTTTAAAAGGTCTTGTTTCAAAACATTACAGCAGATCTGAATCACTGTTACTAACTTGTTTGCCTGGTAGTTTAGATGAAAATCTCACAATAATGTCATGTGGGGTTGATGCCTTAAAAAATTCAAAAACTTTAAAATTACAAAAGTGAAAATATTTTAAAATAACTTTCAAGAGGTGGGAAGTCAAAATCACACACATGTAAGTAGGCTAAGCAAGATGTGGCTTACAGACATCCTTGCCTGCGGGGTGTGGAGGCACACACCTTTGATTCTAGCACCTGGGAGGCAGAGGCATATGGGTCTCTGTGAGTTTGAGGCCAGCCTGGTCTATATACATAGTAATTTACACACAAGCCAAGGCTACACATTGAGACCCTGTTTCAAAACAAAAACATTTTTGTTCTACTGTGAGGCTATGTCTAAATTCTTTATCTTGAAAGTTTCCACTCCAGCACTGCAAATCTGCAAAATAAATAAACTAACAGAACACCTTAAAGGAATTCACACACACACACACACACACACACACACACGCACACATTTTTTTTTCTAGGACAACTTTTTAAAGTATTTTTTTTTTCTAAAGGATCTGCCAAAGATAATGTGGTTACCCTCTCTTTGGATTGAGACTGAAGCTAGAATACATTGAAATTCTTGAGACATTAAGTGTGCTGCACTCTGATGCTGGAGGAGACCCGGCTTGACTTAGGTGACAACCAAATAGAAAGAAATCATTCGTAGCTAGAAGTCTTTCCCTGCACGCTCATCTCTAGAAGCAACAAAGCAAGCAGGACTGAGTCACTGCCCGTGCCGCTGCTCCCTACGCCCGTGCCACTGCTCCCTACGCTGCAAAAGGAACTACAGCTCTGTGCTGGCTAGTTTTATGTCAACTTGACACAAGCTAGAGTCATTTGGAAAGAGGGAACCTCAGTTGAGAGGATCCTTTAAAAGGTTGGCCTGTGGTCAAGCTAGTGGGGTATTTTCTTGATTAATAATAGATGGGGAGAACCAGCCCACTGGGTGTGGAGCTATCCCCAGGCAGGTGGCCTGGATGTAACTGTATAAGAAACCAAGCTGTGACCAGCCTGTTCTACCGGAAGAACAAGTTTCAGGACAGTCAAGGCTCTACAGAGACACCTGTCTCCAAAAACAAACAAACAAAAAAAAAATTAAAGGCACAAAGTGGTGGTGCATACCTTTAATCCCAGCAATCAGGAAGCAGAGGAAGACAGATCTCTGTGGGTTCAAGGCCAGCCTGATCTACAGAGCAAATTCCAGAACAGTCAGAGCTACACAGAGACACTGTATAGCTGGATTGGAGGAAAGGGGAAGAAAGCAGGCTGAGCAAGCTGGGAGGTGCAAGCCAGCAAGCAGCACTTCCGCATGCCCCACCCCTCCTGGCTCAGCACCTGCCTTCAGTTCCTGCCCGACTGCTCTTCCTGCAGTGCTGGGATCAGAATGGGACTGAAATAAAGCCTTCCCTCTCCAAGTTGCTTTGGGTTGTGGTATTTTGTTACAGCCCTCACCAAGGCATCTTCCTTTTCTGATCTAAAGAGGATTTGCTCATCACCCCAGTTTCCTCCCTATTACCAACTGGCCGACCCATGGCACTTTCTTTCATCCATGACAGAATTTAGTGCATGATAATCTTATCCAACACTTTCTTAGGTTGACAATAATAAAAAATAAACTTTTTTTTAATTATTTCCTCTAGAGAGGAAAGTCATTCCTTAGATTCTGTCACATACCAGTTAGCCAATATGTTTATGCCAACCTAACTATGAACAATACCGAGAACAAAACAAGAGAGATGGTTTTCATGGAGAACAAGCACACTCAAAGTGACTAAAAACAAAATTTGTCTTTGAATATTTACCGAAATACATCTTAAAATGAGTCTCCCATAGATGGCTGTTGGAATCAGGGGCGAGGATTTTGTCACACTATCCTGTCTTGGGTAACTTTAGATTTTTCTATAAGAACACACCTAAAAGACCTAAAATTGAATTCCTATGGGTTTGGAAAGTGGATAGGTTGGCATTTGCAGAATTCATACCTAATTTAGAGAATTCTCATAGAATCTCTTCAGTGGGGATGATCCCTGGGCGAAGGGATAATGGTGTGGCATCTGCTCTGTCAGGTGAGAGCAAAGTAAAAAGGTGAGATGTCCAGGAAGGGGAGGCGGGAGGGGGGACAGGGGGGCATTCTAAGCGAGGTGGCTATTTTAATGTTACAAGCCTTTGTTTTTCTGACGCTCAGCCACCTCATTAACCTACCTGTCGTTCTGAAGTATTTTGCCATGCTCTGATGATTAGATACTCACTTGCTAACAACACAACGTTTTAAATGCAAGCTCTTCCCTGGAGTCATGGTGAATTAATTTTCAATTAGTTTTCATTAATGAACTTCACTTTTATGGGCCTAATTGCTGTCCCGGCTTCAGGAAATGGAACAAGTACTCTGGTCAGGTGCGGGCTAGAGGACTATTAGAAGATACAAAGATATCCTGGGCTTTCTAGACTTTACTTCGGTCAGTGTCTAGAAGCTCATGGTCAGAAATTACAGCCATGTAACTCACACACCCATCCACGGAGCCCGTGAATCTTCTCTTTTTATCGTTAGCTGTATCTTATAATTATCTTAAGGGAAAGAAATAGATTTAAGCAGAGAAAGGGAAGAACTGAAGGTCCCAGAGAAGTTAACTATAAGAAGGAATTGTGTTTTTCTCTCTTTCTGGGGAGGAGGGGAGGTCATCACCTAGGATGTCTTACTATAAGACGAATACCTACATTTCCAGTGAGCAAATGAGATTCCTGAAACCAGGTCATTTCAATGTCTTTCTCCAGTGAGAAGAAGGAATTCCGCTGTCCTCAGAAGCTTCATGCTTCTTCAGCGAAACTCATCACCCCTCCTTCCCCATGAGCATCGCTGTTAAGCTTGGGGTAGAAATCTCTACGACTTTAGAAGTGTTGAGTAATAATTACACATCTCCTAAAACAGCTCCCACCACTTGTTGCCTCTTGTTATCTGTCTGTCACATGGCATGCTATCCCGAATGGTTTTTATGTGAAAATAATACTAAATTTCCTCCTACTTGAATAGTTTTAAATTACTATTAACTCGTAGGACAGAACTTTACTCAGCTGCTTTACAGGCATCACGCATGTAAATAATACCAAGAATAAGTGTGGGTTGAAGCAACGATTCCATGTTTAACAGCTCAGGGGAGTCCTTTGCTCCTTCTGCTCCTTTCAGTTTTCTCCTGTAAAAAGGCTTAGTACAGATTTTCTAGACTCAAGTAATACTAGTCTCAAATCATTTTTGAAATAGTCACAAATAAATATACACATAAAAACAAAGAACATGACAAAGTCACTGTTCCTGAGTCGCTGATGGACGCATAGGCTGCGGGCACACACCCACAAACCCATTCTGTAACAACTTCCCAGGAAGCCAGAGCAGTGCCCTGAGCCCTAGGACATGACAGGAAGCTGTCTGTGTTCTTTTTAATCCCTGTTAAAAAGTTTACTTCAACTTCAGGAAGCTGCCTGAGTTCTTTCTATTCCCACTTAAAAAGTCTACATCTAAAAACCACCACACAGCCTGAGAACTTCAACTTTGTTGTTTTTAAATTTTATTTATTTTTTGACTGATACATAGAAAAATCATATAAACTATAAGCCTCTGTGGAGCATGATATGATGATGCAATACTTATCTCCATTGTGTAATTTGTAAATCTAAGGGAATATACCTCTCTCCTCAAACAATCATTTCTTATAGAAAAAAAAAACCACTCAAAATCCTTTCCTCTGCCTTTTTAGAAATTGCATTTATTATGAGTTTACTGTCTAGACAGTGGTATACTAGAAAGAACTCTTGTTTAAAGCCAGCCAAACCTGATTTAATCCCACTGTTGAGCTTACAAATGGCTCTTTGGGAAGGTTTCAGGTCTCTGTTTTCTTGTTGGTAGCATAGAGATGACAATGCTTACATCATAAGCGTTTTACATAGATGGACTAAAGATAACTCATGCTTACTGCAATTTTTTTTTTGGTAGGGCCTGACTGGTCTGGAACTCACCATATAGACTAGGCTGGCCTCAAAGTCTAAGACGTTAGCCTGCCCCTGCCCCCTCAGAACTTGAAATTAAAGGTATGCTCCACCATATCCAGATACCAGAATTTTTAACTTGTAATTATTTTTAATGTTGAAAAAAATAGCTAGCAAAAGAGCAATCAAGTCAGACCACTAAGACAAGATCCGGGGCTCGCTTCAGCAGCACACACACTAAAATTGAAACGATACCGAGAAGATTAGCATGGTCCCTGTGCAAGAATGACATGCAAATTCAGGAAGCCTTCCACTTGTTTTTAATAAAAAAAAAAAGAGAGGATCTTAGTAATTTCACAGAAGTCACTGTAAATATATGAAATTCAAAGTAGAATTGGGGTAAATAATGTTAGCTTCTATCTAACAAGATCCAAATAATAATTCTTTTTATTTTGAGATCCTAATATAATTGCACCATTCCTCCCTTCCCCTTCCTCCCTCTAAGCCCATCCATCTACTCCTCCCTGCTCTCCTCCAAAATCACTGCAATTTTTGACTAATTATCATATATGAATATATGTATATACGTATACATTCCCAAATATAACTAGCTCAGTCCATATAACGTGTATGTGTCTTTTCAGGGCTAACCATTGGGCACAGTACGAACCAGTTGGTGTTCCTGGGGGAAGGCCCGCCTCTCTTGCTCCCAACCTTCCTTAGATGCCTACACTTCTTCAGATAGGGTTGAGACTTCATTGGTGTCTTAGTTAGGGTTTTACTGCTACGAACAGACACCATGACCAAGGCAACTCTTATATAGGACATTTAATTGAGACTGGTTTACAGGTTCAGAGGTTCAGTCCATTATCATCATGGCAGAAAGCATGGCAGCGTGCAGGCAGACACAGTGCTGGAGGAACTAAGAGTTCTACATCTTGATCCAAAGGCAGCAGGAAGAGACTACTTCCACACTAGGCAGAGCTTGAACATGGAGACCTCAAAGCCTGCCTCCACAGTGACACACTTTTTCCAACAAGGCCACATCTCTTCCAATAATGCCACATCTCCTAATAGCATCACTGTCCATGGACCAAGCAAATTCAGACTACCACAGTGTGCCCCCTACCACCACTCCCATGCAGCTTGGAAATAAACAGAATTTTTATAAACATAAGCAACAGTAATTTATGTTTCTACAGAGGGCCACTGAGATAATGGGCCTCTGGTGGTTCAGGCCTATAAGCCCAACACTTGGGAGGCTGAAGCAAGAGACGGGTTGCAGAGAGTTAGAGTTAGCTTTGGGCTACAGGGTGCAGAGTAGGACCCTGTCTCCATAAAAAAGAAAAAGAAAGAAAAGAAAGAAGAAAGGAAGGAATAAAGAAGAAAACAAAAAATGGAAAGAGGGAAGGAGGGAAGAAGGAAGAGAGGAAGGTATGGAGGGAAGGAAGGAGGGAGAGAAGGAGGAAGGAAAGGGAAGACTGAGGGAGGGAAGGACGGAAGGGGAGAGGGAGGGAAGGAGAGCTTTTGAATCATAGAGCAGGACAGTTATGTTTGATTTACTTTTAGTAATAGTTATCTTGTTATGTTCTACTACTCTGACATACATGACTCAAAACTAAAATTTCCATATATGTAGAAATGTTTGCCATTCCAAGTTAACAATATTATCATTGTCCTCAAGTTCTTAAATATTTTCCTTGTGTTGAACATGAAGACAAGGGTACCTGTGTGGAAAGCTGGTCTTTGTCTATCAGGATTTATCAGAACAGATGTTTGCTTTCTTTGTCCTCACTCTCCAGTGATCTAATAATCACAGGCTTACAGGGTGAGCAAGTATATCATTTTTTTTCAGGTTTCCATAATAAAAAGCTTTGCATATTATCAAAAACTTAGACATCCTTCAAAAGATTCTGATTACATAAACTTAATACCTTAGATAATTTTAGGTGATTAAAGTACAGTTACTTAGTTATCTTATAAAAGGAAAAATGCTCTGTAGTAAGTGTGGGCTGTTGTGCTGAGCCGTCACTGCATGCCTCCACTGCTGTTTGACGAGCAAATTATTGTTCTTAATTGTTCTCAATGCAACTTTACTAATTTCTTCAGAGCTAGTTCCCTCGATTTTTGTTCCATTTCAATAAATGGCACTTGTACATAGTTTGAATGCCCACATTAAAACACTTTCCTCTGCGTCTAATTTGGAGGATAAATTATTATCCAGAACTCTGGGTGTTCCTGTTGATAATTTTAAAAGCACGTATGTATGCTCTGTTCAAATGTTTTTTTTTTTTAAAATACTTCACTATGCGTGTGGCCCAATGGCAGGTAATCGGCTTAGCTGTGTACAAGGCCCTGGTTCCTAGCATTGCCAAACTTAACATAAATTAAAACAAAAATATCTCCAGGATATGAAACTGTTCCACCATTAACTATTTTTATATTTGTATCCACCAGCATAAAAAATAGTGTTTTCGTTTTGACCGACAGAAACCAAAGGAAGCGAGGAAATGCACAGTTAACCAGCAAGGTGCCGTGCCATCCCGCGCTCAGCCAGCCCAGGCTGCGGTGAGAGCGCCAGCCGTCACCGCACATTCTCTTGTGCTATGATGACATATGGAAGGCTTCCAGAATTAACACAGTATTTTGCTGCTTACTGGCTTGTATCACAGGCTTAATATATTTTGCTTTTTTGTTTTGTTTCCTTGAAAGACAGGAGGAGAGAGCGTTTTTAAATGGCTTGTGTATTCTGATAAGTTCTTTGAATGTTTATAGAGCATTAAATATGCTAAGCAGATAATTTTAGGTAAGAAAACCATGAGAAATCGCCACCACCCCCTCCATTTCCTTTGTGGCTGTCTACTCTGTAGCTACCCCTCGTTCACTGGTGTAGCTCCCCTTTTCTCTTTCTCTCGGGCAACCTGTACTTTCTAAGAGGATACTTGTGACCTAGTCCGGAACGCTAGAGAGATAGATGTCTCAGTAGCTAAGAGCATTTGCTGCTTTCACAGAGAACTTAATTCCCAGCACCTGAATGCAAGTTTATAACCACCTGTAACTGCAATTCCTTGGGCCCTGATGCCTCTTCTGACCTCTGTGGGTTGCTGCTTCCATGTGGTACACATACATACTCTCAGAGGGTATTGGACTTGTCTTCTGAAACTGCACACAAGCCCCCAATTAAATGATTTCCTTATAAACTGCTTTGGTCACGGTTTTTCTTCACAGCAATAGAAAATTAACTATGATAGTTTATAGAATTTCTTTATGGATAATGAACAAGTTTTGAAATAGATGTTTGAATGACTATCAATGTAATCAATGCCACTGAACTGAAACCTAAAAGTGGCAAAAAATGGTAAATTTTATGTAAATATGTAATGTTTAGTCACACAATAAAAGAAATGGAAGAAGAAATTGGAATGGCATAAGACATATTTTGAAAAACAAAACAAAACAAAACAAAAGAAACCTTAATACCCTGAGCCCAGCATACCAGAGCACATACTGATCCCACGGGCAGTCTTTATTACTATTTATCTTAATGATTTTTGAGACAAGATTTCTCTGTGTAGCCCTGGTTGTCCTAGAACTCATCCTATAGACCAGGGTGGCCTTGAACTCAGAAACCCACCCGCCTCTTTCCCAAGTGCTGGGAGCCTGGCTTTGGTAGACAGTCTTAACTGGGCCCTGCCTTTCATCTCTCCCCCAATAGCCAGCCATGGATGGAGCTGTATTAGATTCTCCAGAACAGCCCAGCCTCTGTCTGACTACCCTAAGAAGTCTCACTTGATGTCACCTAGACTGTGGAATCAACAATTAAGCCCAGTGTACCCCTCACTAGGGTGAACTGTGAGATGCCACAAAGTACTTTCTGGTTTGGGGATAATCCGTCACCCTGCAACAGACAGCCTGGTTTCCTCTACTTTCCATGAATCAGTTGGCCTGGTAGTCCCTGGATGCCTGGATAACAGCACGGGCTAGGAGCGCTCAGCCCAAATCTGAGAGCTTTGGAGAAATAGTTGGATAATGTAAAGCAATGGTCTCCCTCACCTCACCTACACACCCACAGCAGCAAACCATTTTAAACATGGTACCTGAGTTGCTGGTAAGTATTCCTGACATATGAAGGCCAAATTCAACCAAGTATCAAGAGTTTAAAAACAGCACTTTATTTTCACTCGTAAAGGATAAAATTATTTTCTCTACCAAAATGGCAAACAGGAACATGGTTCTGTATTCACATAGACTCAAAAATATTCTTTGGTTATATTAAGACACTACATGACAACATTTCTTAAATGTTTTATCCTAAAATTAGAAAGTATAGTAATGTGTGTGTGTGTGTGTGTGTGTGTGCACACACACACACACACACACACACACATGGCCAGTGAAGCCTGTGTCCTGGGGAGAAGGTAGCCACTTGAAGCAATGGCAAATACTAGCTCCACAAAAAGTCCCTCAGGCAGGTGTCAGGGGGTCTGAGCCCATCATTTGGCTCAACCCACCATGCACAGGCAGGGCACATGCGCTCTCTGGAAGTCAGCTGCCTCCTCCACAGAAAGGGAATAAAGCAGTCTTCCTGGTTGCACAACAGACTCTGCATTTCCAGACACAATCAGCCAGGCTATATCCCAGACCAGTTACATCAGAATCATTATGTGTAGGACACAGGCCTTAGGCTTTCAAAAAGAAATTCCCCAATAGTGTGTGGTGTATCTACACGGTAGAACATGTGCTTAGTATGCACGGAGTCTTGGAATTAGTCCCCAGAACCAAAAGAAAGACCAGCCCCAGTTCAACCAAATGAAAGTGTCAGGAGTGTGGGGAAGCAAGAGAAAGAAGGAAATGGGAGATGGTGAAGTAAAGGCAGAGAGCTCAGAAGCTGATGTCAAAGAATCGCTTAAAACCTAAAAAGGAGGGCTGGAGAGATGGCTCAGCGGTTAAGAGCACTGACTGTTCTTCTGAAGGTCCTGAGTTCAAATCCCAGCAACCACACGGTGGCTCACAACCATCTGTAATGGAATCTGACGCCCTCTTCTGGTGCATCTGAAGACAGCTGTAGTGTACTTAAATATAATAAATTATAAGTCTTTAAAAAAAAAACTAAAAAGGACCGGAAACCAGGCTCCATGTGTGAACTGCGTGCTGCTCTTGCTTTCTACAATTCTCAACTACATAGACAATGTGTAGTTAGGGTTTCCATTGAGGAAGCACTATAACCAAAGGAACTTAGAGGAAAGAGTTTATTTACCTCCCACTTCTACTTTGCAGCCCGTCATTGGAGGGAGCCAGGACAGGAACTCAAACAGGGCAGGAAACTGGAATCAGGAGCTGATGCCGAGGCCATGGAGGAGTGCTGCCTACGGGCTTCTTCCCCACGGCTTGCTCAGCCTGCTTTCTTATAGAACCCAGGCTCCTGTCCAGGGGTGGCCCCACCCACAATGGGTTGGACCTTCCCACATTAATCACTAATTAAGTATATGCCCCACAGGCTTGCCTATAGCCCAGTCTTATGGAGGCATTTTCTTAACTGAGGATACCCTCCTCTCTAGTGACACTAGTTAGCATCATGTTGACATAAAACTAGCCAGCACAGGTAAATACTGGTTTAAACTACTTTGAGTGAACTGAATGGTCAATTATCGTTGCCTTTATTTTTGTCACAGAAAGAAGCATTAGGAATATGTAGGTAGGAATGGAGAGAGATCAGAATTAAAGACAGAGTGCTGTTCTTGCAGAGAACCCAAGTTCAGTTCCAAATACCCACGTTGGGTGGCTCACAACCCTGCAGCTTCAGCTGTAGAAAATAGGACACCTTTGACCTCCACAGAAACCTGTGTTCATGTGCACAGGCACTGGGTAAACACACTTAGTTAAAAATAATTTAAACAGTAAATCTTTTACAAAGGACATGTAGTCTGGTGCCGGGAATGATGCGCCTATATACAATACTGGCACAGCTCTTATGGGAGTAACAACCGCATAAGGACTGTTCCATATTTGGGACTATAAACCCACTAAAATTCCATTGGAGAGATTGTCATAGGACTGAAGGAAAACCCAGTGCTGCTGTTGAGATAAACTGGCATACTCTCAAATTACCCTACACACACACACACACACACACACACACACACACAATTTTCACTCTCACCCTTAGTTCTAGATGTTTCTTCCTGTGAAGGCAGAGACCTGTGGCTTTTTAAGGTGCTGAGAACACATGTTGGTTGGTTGCTCAGCACTAAATAAGGCATTTATATCAAGCCCTCCTAGGCTCAGAGAACACTGCAGAAGAGAGGTGGTACAAGAGCTGGAAGACAGAGAAGACTGAAAAAAGTTTTCCTCTGGGAGAGACAAAGCCACTGCAGACACACACACACACACACACACACACACACACACACACACACACAAACAGCTATCCATAGCTATACTAGGTCTGCACAAGAGCAAAGCCATTGGTAGCCAGATGAGGGTGGGAGGGGGAGTCGAGAGGCCCTGCCCCTCACTGCTGAACTATTTTCTACAGATATTACCTTCGGTTTTGTCCACTGGTGATCCTCAGGCACCAATGGATAGCCCCAGTCCAGTGGTCATATGAATGGTTAAACAAAATAGGTAACACAGCAAAGCCAAAGTGATGACGCTGAGAAAGAGACAGGCCGGGATGAGGGAGAACTTGTAGGAACAGAGGAAATAAGAGACGGTGGAGAGTGAGAGGAACCAAAATGCATTTTACATGTGAGAAATTGCAAAAGAATAAACAAGAAAAATTCATTTTTTAAAGAGTATGTAGGTTAGTAATGGGGGAGATGGTTCAGTGGATAAAGGGCTTGCCATGCAAGCGTAAGGACCCGTGTTCAGATCCCTCACACCTTTAATAGTGCAGTGGCATGCAGAGGCAACCCTAGCACCGAGGGTGAAAAATAGTGGATCCTTGGTACTGCTGGCCATCAGGCTAGTAAAATTGGTGTGTTTTGGGTTCAGTGAAAGACTTTTCTTAAAGAAAAAAGAAAGCGGAAATTTTCAAAGAAAGATATTCAGTGTCAACCTCTGGCCTCTTATCTATACCCTCTGTCTGAGTTCCTCTTCTATTACTGTGTAGAGATACCATAACTAAGGCCACTTATTGAAGAAAATGTTCAATTGGTGGCTTGCTTACAGCTTCAGAGGGTCAGTCTGTTATCATTGTGGCAGAAAGTAGACAGGTATGTTGCTGGAGTTAATAAACTTAGAGCTTTATATCCTGATCCAGAGGGAGGAGAGAATGAGGGGGGGGAGAGACTGGGCCTGGCATGGGCTTGACATTCATCATCTTAAGCAATTTGCAAATTTAAGCTTACAGCTTGTAGTGGGTTATATGTGCATCTGTATGTAAGCACGTGTGTGCTAGTTCAAATAGGCCTGCTGCATCATTCTCACACAGCCTGAGCTGGAAGAAAGTAGAAATGATAGACTCTCCAGACAGTTAGAGAGTCCTCGTTTTCTATCACAATTAGTGCATACTTCTCTACAGCCTCTCAACTCAGGGAAATATTGAAAGGTCTCCAACTGTCATGTGGGTAGTTAAATTAGATTACCTGTAATTGTTTTCCCAAGCCCGAGAATTTTTGACTCTGATAATTAACTTGAATGGAAATCAGCCTTCAAATGGGACTATTTCCCAAACTCGTCTTTCAGCCACACATTATAAATCATTCTGCCTAGTCCTCTGAGATCAGTGATGGGGAAGAAAATGAAAAAAATTAAAATACAAATGAATTTGTTGATATTTGGTTGCAGCCAAGATGTCAAAATAAGTAAGACTTAATTCCATGCTCAGAAAGTCCATTGTCTAGTAGGGGACTGGAGCCATTTCAGACCATTTAATAACATTATGAAGAAGCAATAAAGGAAGATATGTTCAGAGTGTCATGAACCCACAGAGGAGAGATACTCAGGTATAGACTTAGTTTTTCGAAACCTACTTTAATAAGGGTTCTCAAATGTTTTGATCCCCCCTTCTTACCCATCATCCAAAAGTAGGGGAGAAAAGATGGTAAATTGGACAAGGGGATATGGACCTGTTTAGAAATAGTTCTTTAGGGACAATCCTAATCTCTGTTGTCAGCATACCAGCAGTCCAGTTCAATAGTGTCAGGATACAAACAGACCAGGTTAAAAATGTCACCAAACACAAATTAGCAACGGTGGCACGATCCAGCAGAAACTGCCAGGCCTCCACCAAATCAGCAAGAGTCAGCAGGAGTGACCAGAACCAGCCAGAAAGCCAGGAGAAGTTCTCTGCCACGCCTTTCCCAGCAAAGACTCAAGACAACAAAGTGTTGCACAGATAGCTGTGCATGCATGTTGTCCCTGTCTGTTGGGCCCTACTTATATATCATGTGTCCTCTCACAGGTCTTCTTCAGCAAAACAACACATGAGTCTGTATCACATGACACAACCAGAATTTCCACTTTACTCAGCCTATTTGAGGTGGGCATAAGATACAAGGCTTGGAAATTATCCAGAGGAAATGATTACTAAGATGGCCCTTAAACTAATAACAAGGAAGATGGCTTGGAAGGGTAAAAATGCTTTCCATACAGGCCTAAAGATCTGAATTCATTACCCGAGTTCAATACCCAGGACCCACAATGGAGGTAGAGAACTGACTTCCAAAACGTGTCTTTTGACCTCCCTTTGAGCCATGTCATATAGATATGCATCACACATATAAACATTATACATACCCATAACAATAATAAGTGAAGTTTTAAGATAAAAATAATAGGGCCTGCACTGGCATTGACAAAGCATCATGAGTAGTGTGTACAACAGGGAAATTATACTTGGAAACAAGACATCAGGGCCAGCATGGCTACAAACATTCTTGTTGAAATCTACTGTAGGGCAGGACTGCCGATGTAACTACACGGTCAAATACATGCTCTTTCAATTCACTTCCCAGCAAAATAGAGAAAACGATGTCTGGGTGGTAGGGTAGATATACTTTCAGCATTGCAAGAGTTTCCAAAGTGATATATGACTTTATATGGCCATTGGCAGCAAACAAGATTTATAGTGGCTTTATAACCTCAGTAATGTAAATGCTATCAGCCTTTTTCCTTTTAGCTTAATGAAAAGTTAAACAAAAGCATGTTTAGTATCTGTCAACTTTTTTTTCAAAACGCTTATTACTAGAGAAAATTTCAGAAATTTAAGTACTAGGTTAGGTGGACTAATTATCTAGTTCTTTTTTTAATTCATGAATGTTTTGCCTGCCTGTAGGCCTGTGTGCCACAAACACTCAGTGCCAGAAGAAACCAGAAGAAGGCGTTATATCTCTGGAAATGGAGTTACAGGGAGCTCTGAGCTTCCATGTGAGTGCTGGGAATATAACCCCAGTCCTCTAGAACAGCCAGTGCTCTTAACCACCAAGCCATCTCTCCAGCCCCAGGATTTAATCTTTTTAGAGACCCTCCATTTTCTTTCACTCTTTGCAATATTTTTGTTAAAGCAAATGGATTTGGTAAATGACATGACTCAACTGGTAAAGGTGCTTTCTGCTAGGCCTGACCATTGGAGTTCAACTCCTAGGACCCACAGCATAGAAGAAAAGAAGAGATTCCTGCAAGATGTCCTCTGACCTTGACACATGTGGTGAGATAAGTACCCTCCCACACATGTAATTATACACATAGGAGCAATCACAAATAAATGTATATTTAAGGAAAAAATTAATTAGATGGTCTCTAAAGTTTCCCACTAACTAGATTTTGCTGATGAATGTCTTTGGTCCTCTGTATTTTCTGTAAATTAGACTACTTCGAATTTTTGAGCTTAGCTATGCTCACTTCAGTTTTCATGACAGCACAAGTGGACGCTCTGTGCTGCGCTCTTCCACCAGGAAGTGTTCCACGCGCTGCTTCCCTCTCCTGTGTCAACACTGTTGATGCCCAGTCATCCTGGACTGCAAAACAAGAATATTATTTTTCATTTGTTTCTATGTTGAGATACAATGCTAAGGAGATACTATCAGTTTCTTGTCGTGCATGGTGTCACTTCCATAAGGAGAGACAGAGAAAGGCATAAGGAAGGGCTGGAGAGATTAAGAGCACCGACTGCTCTTCCAGAGGTCCTGAGTTTCCAGCAACCACTTGGTGGCTCACAACCATCTGTAATGGGATCCTATGCCCTCTTCTGGTGTGTCTGAAGACAGCCTCAGTATACTCATATACACAAAAGGAATAAATTTTTAAAAAGAGAAACACCCTGTCTCAAAAACTTATACGAAGAGAAAAAAGTAAGTTTTTTTTAGCAATTATGGAAAATAGTATGCAAGTTAATTTTAAAAATTAAAAATAGAGCTACTATATAACTCAACAGGCCTGCTGCTGACTACTTGTTCATAAGAATGCAAATCAGTACATCCTCAAAGTGATATCCAAGTAGCCATGTAGCATTATTCACAATAGACAACATATAGAAGAATAGAAAACAGTCCGTTGAGAAATAAACAGCCAGGCAGTCGTGGCGCACACCTTTAATCCTAGCATGGGAGGCAGAGGCAGGCGGATTTTTGAGTTTGAGGCCAACCTGGTCTACAGAGTGAGTTCCAGGACAGCTAGGGCTATGCAGAGAAATCCTGTCTCAAAAAAACGAGAGAGAGAGAGAGAGAGAGAGAGAGAGAGAGAGAGAGAGAGAGAGAAACATTAAAAATAAATAAATAACTTAAATTTTTAGAAGGTAATGTACATTTTTAATATTTATTTTATTGGTATGCATGTGTGTCTGACTATATGTGTATGACCACAGAGGTCAAAGCGGCATCGGATCCCCTGAGTCTAGAGTTACAGATGGTTGTGAACTGGTAGAGGGACTGGGAACCAGAGCTAAGACTTCTGCCGGAGCAGCTGGTGCTCTTCACTGCTGAGCCCTCTCTCCACCCCGAAGGTCTGAACTTTCTCCTTGTATTTACCAATGTTTAAACCTGGGGTTTGCTAACATCCTTCAATGAATGTGGGACAATTGTATCATTAGGAAAACTCATATATTTAACATAGTTGATGTGATTCAGTGCAGTTATTAACATTTTAATTACATTTATTTTGTGTGAAAGCACAGGTATACAGGGGCCAGACTGTTAATGGATGCTAGAGGGGAGTCTGTGGAAGTCAGTTCTCTCCTTCCCCACCATGTGGGTCCCAGAATTCAAACTCATAGCATGATGGCAGGCGCCTTCTCCCTGGCCCCATTGATCAACAGGTTTTAAATAGTCAAACCAACTAGAGGTAGGAAAGAAAGAGGGTTAATAGGAATAAAGGGTTATAGACATGTTTAGTAGTAGTCCTTTGGGGGCAATTCCACTCTTTGTTGTCAGGATACCAGCAGTCCAGTCCAAAAGCAAACACCAAACACCAATCAATAGAGGAGGCTCGATCCAGCAGAAACCGCAAGGCTCAGCTGAATCTGCACAAGTCAGTGGAATCGGCCAGAATCAGCGAGAGTACCATGAGAAGTTCTTTGCTGCATTTCTCTCTACTAAGTGAAGACAAGCAAAGACCAGCAAAAACCAGCTGGACCAGTGAAGTGTCACAGGGCGTTGCAATGCAAGAGGGACCTCCCACTGTTTGTGGCATTCCTTTTATACTCTTTCCAAACATCACAGGCCCTCTCAAGAGTGAGCTACAGCAAAACATCCTCTAACAAACAGCTTCCAGACAAGCTTCATGTGACACAGCTGAGTTCCCAAAGAAACCAGAAATTTCCACTTCACCAATGAGTGGTGGTGTGCGACATCAGATATAGGTAAGTGTCCCTGACCTCTAGTCTCAGATGGCAAGGAAAATACACCTATTGAGTGCCAGATCAAGAGGTAGTTGAGGCACAGTGTGCACTCACTTTCATAGTTCACAGGAGAATAAAAGAGTTCTGGGGTCTGTAGTATACACCTGATTAGTTTTCATCTCCTTAACTCATGTTTCCTAAGGGCTTCTTTGCTGCCTTGGAAAACCTGTTTTAACTCTGGAGAGCATCTTACCTGTATCAACTTGGTCAATCCCCAGCATGGGCCCGGATGGAAGCATATTCTGTTATCCACACTTGACAAACAAGGGAGCTGGTGGCAACCTGCCCAAGGTCATGGGGCCTCTGACTTCAATGGCAATTTTCTCCTTTCATAATGTGGTCTCCTTTCCTAGCCAATTAATGTATTCATCAATAACTATTTATCTAGCATCTGTTCATTCGTTAGCCCTGTTCTGTGATTCACAAAGTATTGCTTTGCCAGTGTATTCAGTAGCGAGGCAAAGAAGTTGACACTGACAAAAATGTCTGCTTCACAGGGTTTACAGTCTAGTGAAAGGAGACCTGAACCAATGTCATATATCCAACAGTGCTAAGGAAAAACAAGGAAGGGATAGGCTGTATATGTTAGCGAAAAGCAAGGATCCATGGCCTTCGACAGGTCAGAGAAGGATTTGCTGAGAAAGTGACATTTGGTCGAGTAAAGAAGGGACGAGAAAAGCTACGGAGATGGCTCAGTGGTCAAGAGCACGGGCTGCTCTTCCAGAGGTCCTGAGTTCAACTCCCAGCAACTGCATGGTGGCATCACATCTGTAATGGGATCCGATGCCCTCTTCTGGCATTCAGGTGTACAAGTAGATAGAACACTCATATACATAAAGTAAATATTTAAAATGGGGCAAGGTGTGGAAGGACTTCATATATTCTCTTGAGGAGCTACCATCCAGGAAGAGAGGTGGCAAGGACAAAGATCTCAGGGAGAGGCAGTCCTGAAGTGTTCAAGGAACAGCAAAATAGATTTATAGCCTGAGGGAAATGTAGAGAGAATCTCTCGTAAACATCACCTGTCAATAAAAAAGCAGATGGCCAATGAGCTGAAGCAGGAAATAGAAGGTGGGACTCTGGCAGGAAGAGAGAGGATTCTGGGAAATAGTAAGAGCTAAAAGAGAGATGGGGAGAACTGAGAGAAACAAGATGAGAGACAGACTGAGAAGAGAGACGTAAACCAGCAGGGAGATGCTGAGGAGACACTAAACTTCTAAGAAAGGAGGAGGCCGTGACTGAAGGAGAGATAACTAACCACATGGTAGACATAGACTAGTTTAAATGAGTTAAATAAGCTACCAGCTAGTCAGGGAATAAGCCAAAGCTTATGGCGTAGGCATTTAATAATATCTAATTAGTCTCAGAGTCATTATTGATGGGAACTATGGGACTGGAAGTAAAAACGGACTTTAAAATTATTTTTACAGGGAAGGAAGCAAGAAACACTTCACCAAGACCAAATTGTTTAATCATTAGCAATTGTAAAGTCACTAGTTTTTTGTTTGTTTGTTTGGTTGGTTTTTTCAAGACAGGGCTTCTCTGTATAGCCCTAACTGTCCTGGAACTCATTCTGTAGACCAGGCCGGCCTCGAACTCAGAAATCCACCTGCCTCTGCCTCCCAAGTGCTAGGATTAAAGGCGTGTGCCACCACCACCCAGTGTAAAGTCACTAGTTTTATTCTGAGTTATAGGAGATGCCATCATATGATGTGCAGAAACAAAAATAAGTAAAATTATTAATACTAAGATAACAGCAATTTTGATGTTTGTTTCTATTTTTTGTTTGTTTGTTTTGTTTTTTTGAGGCAGGGTCTCACTATATAGCTCTGGCTGTCCTGGAACTCACTATGTAGAACCAGGATGGCCTCAGACTCAGAGCTCTGTCTGTCTCTGCCTCCTGAGTGCTGGGCTTAAAGGTGTGTGCCACCACATCCAGCTAACCCAGCAATGAGCATAGAGAAGCCTCAATATGCACATCTCTTCTTAAGTGCTGTAATGATGTGCCATGCTTACCCAAGCTCTCAACGAATGCCTGAAAATTACATCATTATCAGATAATAAAATCAAAAAGAATAAAGGACATATAACACAAATATATATGCACCCAATGTCAAGAATTTTCAGTTCTACTTAATTGGAAGTGGGCTAGTTTACCAAAAAACTTCACACCTTCTCAACTGTCTAATCTAAAGTTAAATAGCTGTGCCCTTTAAAAGACTAGCTATTCCCACCTGACATTTAAACCTATGGCAAGCAAGAAAACAAACTGACAATGTGGGTCTCTTGTACTTTAAGGAGCTACAGAGCAATGCACTACAGCCACACCCATTAAAGCCAGAGTGCATTGAAGCCAGTTTACCTTAAACACTGGCCCTGACTGTTGAGTTCAGCATCTCTTTCATGTGCATATTTCCAGAGATCTTAAAGGTATGTATTATAGTGTCCAGAACATTTATTTCTGGATCCAAGGAGAGTTCCAAGGCCAAAATGGGATCAATGCTCAAGTGAGTGGGAGAGAAAACCAGAAATGATTCTGCAAAATACTTGCAGAAAGAAGACATCCAGAGCTGAAAGGAAACCACACAGCACAGCTTTCTAATTCTGAGATGACAGTGGGGAAACATCTGTTTGCCAGTTCACCACACTGTCATTTACATGAGGGACTACATTTAATGGTCAAAGCATTAAGCTCACTGAAGGGTGACATGTTTTGTTTGCAGTAATGTCTGACTGCACAGCCTGCCTATCCAGTGCTCTTGTCCGACATAAGGGAGCGGCTCTGTGAAATCAAATTCTCACTGCTGAAACCTGTGCCTGGCAAGAAAAGTGCCTGTGCCCAGCACTCACCAGGGTGAGTTCCAGGAAGGCAGGGAGGGCAGGGCAAGACGGTTGTCCTTACAGAAAGTCAATGCAGACGATCTCTGAGCCTATTGCTGTGGAAACCAATAGTCTAATGGCTTTGGGTTTTTATTGTTATTTCAGTCATGCTGTAAAAGAGTCAGAGCTGGAGAGAACTTTCCTAAATAGCTTACCTAATAAACTGTCAGTTTTTAAACAATTACGTTATGAAATGGAAATTAGCTGTTATGATCAAACCATATGGCTAATATAATTGATTGCTTCACACTTTTGAGAAGATGGAAATCACAATTCAAAGAGTAATGGAATAGATTCTTGCAAAATTAACTACAGGTGATAAGTTATATTTGGTTGGGCAATTGGAGGATTTATTTTTCTCCCTTTTATTTATTATTCTCTCATATATTACATTCTGACTGCAGTTTCCCCTCCCCCCTTTCCCTAAGTCTCTCCCCTTACACACCTCGCCTTTCCCCCAGATCCACATCTCCTTCACTTTCCCTCAGAAAAGAGCAGGGCTTCCAGGGACATCAGCCAAACACAGCATAGCAAGCTAACCAGGCACAAACCATCACGTCTAGGCTGAATGGTGCAACCCAGTTGGAGGGAAAGAGTCCCAAAGACAGGCAAAGCTGTCTGAGACCGCCCCTATTCCCACTGTCAGGAGTATCACAGGAACACTGGGCTACACAAACCTAACATATATGCAGACAACCTAGGTCACACCCATCCAGGCTCCCCGATCTCTGTGAGCCTACGTAAGCCCCAGACAGCTGATTCTGTGGGCCATGTTCTTGTGGTGTTCTTGGATCTCTCAGGTTCCTCCAATTCCTCCTCCTCCTCCTCCTCCTCCTCCTCCTCCTCCTCCTCCTCCTCCTCCTCCTCCTCCTCCTCTTCCTCCATAGGACTCCCTGAGTTCAGCCTAATATTAGGCTGTGGGATTTTTCTTCTGCTCTCATCAATTGCTGGATGAAGTCTCTCTGGTCTCTGATGACGATTCTGTTAGGCTCCAATCCCAGCACATCCAACAGGCATGGCAGACTGTAGATCAGTGTGTTTGTGGCTGGGTTGGTGTCCCAAGCCCTCCACTTGAGGGCTTGCCTGGTTCCAGAGGATGGCTGGTTCAGCCTCCATTTCCCCCATTACTATGAGTCTTTAGAGTCACCCTCATGGATTACATGGAGTTTCCATTGTGCTAGGTTTCTACCTCACTGGCAAAATGTCCCCAATTCTAGTTTTCTCTCCCAGTATTCTCTCTGAAGGGCTTATTTTTAATGTTAGAAAGATTTGAATGGAAACTGAATTAAAAAACAATTTTGATTAACTTTCAAACTTCTTACATAAAGTAAGGTAAAGAGGAAACTGATACGTGCTAACACATCTGAGCACATGCACACAGCAGCTGAAGTTACTATTAGTTACTATTAGTTACTTCCTTCAACTTTCTCAAAGATCCTTCCAAGGCGTGTTGTTAATCATCATCCCTATTTTACACACACTCGGAATCTACCAGCTGGTAGACTTGCCTTACAGCGCTTCAGAGACCATAGAGCCCATGAGGCGTCTCCCACTGTGAAGCGGGAATTATTTTCCTTGGGTCATGCACAGAGGCATGTGTTCACTGCAATTCATTGCCTTTGAAATACATTTCTGGAGCTGGAGAGATGGCTCAGCGGTTAAGAGCACTGACTGCTCTTCCTAGAAAGAAGGTCCTGAGTTCAAATCCCAGCAACCACATGGTGGCTCACAACCATCTGTAATGAGATCTAAGGCCCTCTTCTGGAATGTCTGAAGACAGCTACAGTGTACTTAAATATGATAAATAAATAAATTTTTTAAAAAAGAAATACATTTCTGAAAGGAGAAAGTGGCTAATGTTGCCTTGGATATTTTTTATGTGCATTGTTGTTTTGTCTACATATATGACTGTGTAAGGTTGTCAGATCCTCTGGAACTGGAATTACAGACAGTTATGTGCCTCTATGTGCATGCTGGGAAATGAATGTTGGTCCTGTGGAAAAGCAGCTAGTGCTCTTAACCACTGAGCTATCTCTACAGCCCCTTGATTTTTTAGTTTTTCATACCAAACAAGGAGCAGAATTATAGAACCTGAAATTATTTACTATTATTGCAGCTCTCCTAATACAATTTTTTTATTTGCTATTTATTTAATTTTACGAATTACAGGGCAGAGTTTGGTATATACATGTATATACTGGATGATATTGCAAATTGGGATAGTTTCTTTCAATTTTTTAAATGTCTTTATTAGCACATAAAATTACAAATATTCAGGAGACACAGTCTGATATTTCCATATGCATATAAGTAATTTACTTATTAACTCAAAGCAGTTCATTTTTCCATACCCTTATTATTACTTTGTGTTTGAAGCCTTTGAACTCCTCCCTTCTTGCTATTCAGAAAATATAACGGTCATTGTAAACTACAGCCACCTCACTCTTGGCATTTTTAGGTCCTTGACCTAACTGTGATCACCTATTCTATAGAGGTAACGGTGGCAGATCCTGAATCCACAGTATCTCATGCTGTGTGTGGATGAAAAAGAGAAGGGAGTTTGTACTTAGCACAATGTGTGCATAAAGAATGTCCCACATTTATAACGTTCTTTCTACAAGGAAGGTGCTGTTCCGTGATAAAACGCACAAAATTTATACAGCCCACCTTTGAGGCAGGACTATTATTTATCCTCATTATTCGGAGAAGCATAGTGAGATCCAGAAGGTTAATTATATAGTCCAAGAATTCTCAGAGAAAATAGATGGACATAGGTAGGGGCTGCACACTTGGTTAAGGGCAGCCCTTCATTCCAGGCAGGCGTCAACAGGCAGGCTTCACCACCATGCTGGATCACGAGAACCGTGGAGTCTCGGCATGGTCTTGGCACCAGGATACCATGGCTGCTACTCATGGCAAGGCAAATCTGGAGAAGGAAGATGGGGGCTTTTCGAGAGCGTATACTCGGATAGGGCTCTTAGGAACTGGAGCTCTGTAATCCAAGTCCTGGTTTACTGATGAATTTCAAACAAAAGGCAGATGGACAAATACCTAGGCATGCAGACATACCCACATCTCTTAACTCTTCACTGTGAGATACACCCACTTCCTGGGAACATTCCAAAGGCACCGGCACGTCTCAGGTCGCTTGCTTCCTCCAGGCCTCTGCTCCTGGAAATTCTGTGTCAGTAGGCCCTAAGATCAGCATGCTGAGAGCCAGAGAAATGTTCTAAGTAGCCACACTAAGCCTAAGTGGCCCAGTTATTCTTCTACCATCCCGAACAATGGACCCAGCCACAGGGGCTGCAAAAAGTAGAAAGCCCCTGTCTCACCCAAAGTCTTGAGTGTTCAGGACCTCTCCCTACCAGTCACAGCAGCACGAGGTCCCAGACACCACTGGACACTCCTTGATTGGTTTGGCGGGTACCACCTTCTGTAGCTTATGTTCACAGAAGAGGGGACACAGAACAGATGTGGCCCCAACAATGTTTCCTTTCCTTAACTAAAGCCCAGTCCTACAAAGCCGGGTGGGGGTGGTGCGCACTTGAGAAGCCCTGGGAAATCTGGGAAGGACAGCTGATCCTCCCAGCAATGAGTCAGGAGCTGGCACCCAGATGCACAGGACGTGTTTGGACCCCATGGTTTTGCCTCATGGTCTGCGAGGTAACTGCTGGTCAAGCTCAGCCAGCCAGGAAGCAGCAGAGACAACACACTCGGGTTGCCAGGTGTCTGGTACAGGCACGCATTCTGAGATGCTGTACAAGCCTCCCGCTGCTTACTGCGCACTCCATACCAAATTAGAGGCGCAACTGAAGACGACAAAATAACATCAAACCACTTTTTTGCAACAGTCCTTGATTGGGGATGTGGGGGAGGTTCTGGAGTATGATCTGTTATAACCAGAGGCCTGTTGGTCCTGAACCACCTTAATAATTATTATGCACTCACTTTGGAAAGTGTGCAGTTTCCCAGGATATAAGATTCATGGGAATTTCATCTCCCCAGTGAGCACTGAAGACCTACTAAGAGATAGGTAAGTAAGACTTAGGTTAAGCCAGCTAGAGAATTTTTTTGTTTGTTTTGCTTTTTGTTTTAATATTTGTTTATCATATGTAAGTACACTGTAGCTGTCTTCAGCCACCAAAAAAGGGCATCAGATCTCTTTATGGATGGTTGCGAGCCACCATGTGGGCGCTGGGATTTGAACTCATGATCTTTGGAAGAGCAGTCAGTGCTCTTACCCACTGAGCCATCTCTCCAGTCCCTGTTTTTTGTTTTTTGAGACAGGTTCTCTGTGTAGTCCTGGCTGTCCTGGATCACACTCTGTAGACCAGGCTGTTCTGGATCGCATTCTGTAGACCAAGATGTCCTAGAATTCAGAGATGCACCTGCTTCTGCCTCTCAAGTGCTGGGATTAAAGGCATGCATGCATCACTACCACCACCACCACCACCAGGTTAGAAGGTGCCTTTTCAAACACAGGAGAAACTAATGTTTTGTTTGTTTGTGTTTAGGTTTGGGTTATTTGTATGTTTGTTGGAGACAGTGTCTCTCTATCGAACTCAATATGTAGACCAGACCGCCCTGGAACACGCAGAGAATCACTGGGAATACAGGTCTATTCCTTTACTAGAAACTAAGGTCTCAACAGAAGGGACTAAGCCCACGTTCATCAGCACCACCACCACTTCAAGCTCCGGGTCAGAGGCTCGCACCATCTGGAAGTCTCCACACGCCCACTGGTTTGACACTTGTCCTTGTACCATGCTCCCTACCCGACTTTGTCCAGTCCTTTACAGGTGTTCTGCCGGTCTTAAAGGATGCTTCCCAGGAGTGACCCACTGGGCTCCCAGACCCAGCCACCTGCTGTACCTCTGATCACAGGTTTAAATGTCTGATATGTGGTCTTCTACATGGGATGTTTCAGAGGGCCAGAAGTCACTGGGCATATCAACTTGGCCCTTCCTTGGCTTTTAGAGGGCCCAGACAGGAGACAGACATTAGGGGCCCACACACTGTCTCTTACTCAGACCCATCTCCTACCTAGTGGAGTTTCTCTTGCCCATGGTGGGCTGGGAACCCCTGACTTCAATCAAAGTTTAAGGGTTTTATTGTCTCTAATAAGCCTGACAACAACATAGTGACCTTTGCAGGTTAAAAAGCAGAAATGCACAGGGCGATGGTGGCGCACGCCTGTAGTCCCAGCACTTGGGAGGCAGAGGCAGGCGGATTTCTGAGTTCGAGGCCAGCCTGGCCTACAGAGTGAATTCCAGGACAGCCAGGGCTATACAGAGAAACCCTGTCTGGAAAAAAACAAATAAAATAAAAAGCAGAAATTCAAAGAGGTGAAAATATCAAATACCTGAACACCAGATCAAGCTCGGCATCCCACTGGTTTAATTTTGGTGGTCAGCAAGTGCAGCTGTTGGTAGGGAGGCAGAAGGCAGGCGCAGCTGGATTCCTCCCTCCTTCCTGTAGTAAAGTTACTCACCAAATGAATTGGGCAGTGCAGGAGAAGCAAGGACCAGGCTGAAGATCTGAACCTAGGGCTGGACTCAACACATCTGGATTGTAACCTTGGTCCTAGACATTATAGCTGTGTGACTTTGGGCAGCTAGCTTAACAACTCTTGGGTTCAAGTTCTTAGTTAAAACAAAACGAAACAAAACAAAACAAAACAAAACAAAACAAAACAAAACAAAACAAACCACCTTGGGCTAATAATGCATAAGCCAAGTAGACATTTCTCAAGACCATTGGAAGGATTAATTGAAGAGAATTACCTTTTCTCCTTGGGTGTTTCCCTTCTCGGTTTTCCTTGCCTAGTACAGTGCCATGAGCATTTATTAATGCTCAACTCTGAATGGATAACATCTGAGCATGTAATGTGTTTCTCCCTTTGGACCTCAGGTCTGGACCAAGTATGCTCTAGCACATTGGTCTCAGGCTCCAAAGACACTATGGGCAGCAGATAAGGGATGAGGGAAACTGGACCAACTTGATGAGCTTGCCCCTCTTCGCTATTGTGAAAGGACTAAGCACAGAATTCCACAGACAGGCTTTAGTGTGAGCTTCTCATCCATCGGTTCTAACTTCCCCACAATTGCCTGGGGTAAAACCATCCCCATCCCTGGTTTACAGCTGAGGAGGAACCACAGAAAGAATTCTTGATTATAATCACACCACAAATGAGCAGATTAAAATCAGGAAGTCATTCCATATGGGAAGACACAGTGCACCTTTAGAAAACATGATGAAAAAGCCAGGTGGTGGTGGCGCACACCTTTAGTCCCAGCACTTGGAGGCAGAGGCAGGTGGATCTCTGAGTTTGAGGCCAGCCTGGTCTACAAAGCAAGTTCCAGGACAGCCAGGAGCTACAGAGAGAAAACTGTCTGGACAAAACAGAAGGAGGAGGAGGCGGAGGAGGAGGAGGAGGAGGAGGAGGAGGAGGAGGAGGAGGAGGAGGAGGATAATGGCAGGATGGAGCCAGTCACAATATGAATCTGCAAGATCTGGCCAGCACTCCCTAAACTCAGAGACCCTCAAACAACTTGGTACTTGGGCTGAAGGTGTAGCTCAGTTGGTAGAGTGCTCATGGACCACGCATGCAGCCCTGGCTTGGTCCCTAGCACTGTATAAAGTGTGGTGATCCACACCAATAATGCCAGCCCTCAGACAGTAGAGGCAGGAAGATCATAAACTCAGGCCATCCTCAGCTATGTAGCAAGTTCAAGGCCAAATTGTGGCTATAGGTAGGTCTGTCTCTGTGAATTAAATTAAAAACTTCCCCCCCCCTCAAGACGGGTTCTCAATATGTGTCTCAGGTTGTCCTGGAACTCACTCTGAAGACCAGGCTAAATTAACTTCTAAAAAGATGTATCTGTATATGTCCGTATGCACTTTCTAAGCCACCACACCTTTTCACTTGGCATAGCCTTCATCTATACCTCCACCCCAGCCTTACCCTCCGGCCCTAGACCGCCTCTGCTTTGGTGTGCTCCTCCACACACGTCTCTGAGCTCCCGCAATTATTACTCTCTCACTGTGTCAACGGTGCAGGTCTTTCTACTATGCACTTGAAAATCTGGCTGGGTTCTTAGAAAAGCTTAATTTGAACTCTTCAATTTCTCTCTTCTGGAGACACCGTAAGCAGAAGAACCCGATCCATCTTGGAATGATTCCCCTGTGGTTATTTGGGGCTTCGTTTTTTGTTTGTTTGTTTGTTTGTTTGTTTGTTTTTGGTGGATCCGGAAGTGGTGGAGAATTTGAGACTTCTGGCAACGTATGTGGTCAGAACCTGATCCACAAAAGAACCCAGTTGTCCCTAGCACTTGCACCACCTCTTTCCCTGCAGACTCTGTATACCCAAAAGCATATAACCAGCACTTTTTCAGAGGTGGGCTACCCTGGAACCAGACAGGCACTGCCGGCTCCTACCACACTGATTCCATGCACGTGAGTAGGGCAGTTATCATTTAGAAATCACTAACTGCCTCACCTCAGAGAGAAGCACTGGCCACCCAAGAGCTAGAGAGGAGGGCATCCAAGGGACCACGCCCAACAGTCTCTGCGGGGACCCACAGTTCAGCTCTTTTGCATCTTTTGGCTTTGTTCCCGCACTGTCCCTTATAGACCACAACCTGCAAGTCCAGGTTGGACCGTGGGTGGGATGAACCTCCCAAAGGGGAGAGCCAGGAAACCTGAGCCCCTGTGGAGTGTGGACACTGTCTGTGCTCCCGAAGCAGGATGTTACACTTTGCTTTGCTGGGGGAGGTTCAGCGCTGTGACGGGGTGCCTGGTGAGGAATGCCCAGGCAGGCATCTTCTGCATAGCCCCGGGGCTGGGAAAGCCAGGGCAGAGCCCTACCAGAGAAAGCCGGACCAAGGCCTGGAATGGCCACCGAGGGAGCCCTCCAAAGACTGCAGGTCCAAAGGGAGAAGGAGGAAAGGAAATGAGGGGGAGAGAAAGGAAAGGAAAGGAGAGGAGAGGAGAGGAGAGGAGAGGAGAGGAGAGGAGAGGAGAGGAGAGGAGAGGAGAGGAGAGGAGAGGAGAGGAGAGGAGAGGAGAGGAGAGGAGAGGAGAGGAGAGGAGAGGAGAGGAAAAGAAAGGAAAGGAAAGGAAAACCTGTTTTCAATGTAACCCAAACGGTGGTGTTGTGAAGTATCCTCCAGTGTTCTAAATTGCCACCTCTGCCAGCCCAAGAGGAAACACTGCTTGGGAACAAGCGGGGGTCCTTTCAGCTCCTAACCCCGGGGTGTCCAAGTTTCCCTTCAGCCTGGTCTTCCGTGTCACCTGTCCACATCCCTGACTGGGGAATCTTCTGCGACAGCTTAGGTCCAGTGCTGAGAGCATCACTCCAGATCTGGGCAGCACATCGCTGACTTCTGGTCTTGCACTTAGAAAAATTTACACCTCAGTGATATGGAGACGTGACAGAAGCCTGTGGTTTGAATTAAATGAGTTAATATCTGCTTTGACAGTCCCTAGAAAATTGAACTTTCTGAACTACTAACTGGGTGATCTGAGCAAAATTTCTTTAGAATTATATGAAAGTCCAGGCGGAACTCTTAATTCCACACTCCCCCCCCCGAATAAACAAACAAACAAACAAAAAACAAAAACAAACAACAAAAACCTTTAGGCCTCAATCTGGTTGTCTGAGAAAACCTGACTCAGGCCTCACGTTGAGGATGGAGGCCAACCGGGCCTGCTTGGAAGGTGACAGCTGAGGTATTCGGTGCCAAGTCTTGTTGTCCCCACCCACTCTCTACTCCCAAGTGGACTTTGGGCTCCGCCCCTTTCCCCCGCAAAAGTGGGGAAAAAAATCTACCTCACCCTACAAGAGACTTTCATAGATTCGCCATCAGTCTTAGTGTGGGGGTGAAAGGCAAGTCTCCATTGCACCAGCTCAACTTCTACAACAGGCTAATTAAACCTCCTTGTCGGAGTCCTGTCCTAGATTAATTCGTCTCTAGGTCTAGCTTGTTGGAACCATAGATCGCAAGAGATTGCCTGCAGTTCCCAGGCGGCCCTCACCCGAGTCTGCGAGTCGGGTCTGCTTCATATGTGTTGTTTCCCTGCACCCCCGGCCGGCTTTGTGGCAGCCAGTGGATAGCCGACCCCGGAAGCCTGGTGAGTGAGCCGACAGGGCTCCCTCCCAAGCCCGCAGGGCTTGCGACCAATAGTCACCTCAGTTTGGAGGTGGGTCTGCGCTCACCCACCCCCGCACCCCGCCGGCCTCTCTCTTTGGTAAACACTCTTTAAACAAACAGCCCATCCACTCTGTTACTGCCAAAGCTGCTCAGAGCTTTAATAAAAGCCCAGGGAAGATCAGAACCCGCGTCCAAGGCTGCTGCTTAATCCAATGAAGGCAATTTCCGAGGATAATTGCGAACATGTTTTAATGCATATGCATGAAAAAGGATTTTTTTCCGAGAGACCGACTTTACATGCTTATGTAATTGATTGAGGCGCTGACCCGCTATTCAAAATGTTATTTGAGAACCATCAGAATGCGTAAACTTGCAAATTGCCCAGCTTGTATCTGAATTAATACCTCATTCATCATCATTATGGGTTGATAAGTTAATTTAACCATTTCATTCTGCCTTAATGAGCTATAGTTAAATTAATGCCACATAATATATGAAAGTAACATTTAAATAGAAGCACTGGGCTGAGACAAGCCGAGGCTGCCGCTATTTGGGCTGAAATAAGGTGACATAAATCTTTTCTTCATTACAGGACCCAGTCTGCTCTACCAGCAGTTATGAAGTATTTATTCATTCACTTTCTTTTGCGAAGTTGCTTTGCCAAATAGCATAGGTAAATTATGTGGGCCTGTAAATAATGCCTGAGGAAGTATTTATTAAAGTAAGATCAGGGTGAGTTAGAGGAACTTACAAAAAGGCGTTTTACAGGCTGCTTACCCAGCACACCAGGATAACCGAAGCCCCTTGCCAGTGTCCACAGCTTGCTTCTCTGGACCCTCCCAGGTCTGATTGCTACTGGGTTCTTTCCTAAATGTGTCTGTTCTGGGTTCACATCTC